>VUQK01030383.1:0-14178 GCA_015106715.1 Bujurquina vittata
TTTAGCCCTCTGTGAAGACTAGCCTACCTGTCCTTTGGCTGTCAGCTGTGTCAGGAATTCATCCACATTTTGCAGTGCGTTGCCATTGTCCAGTCGCTCAAACACTCGATCGATGAAATCTGTGTTATTCAAGGCTCCAGAGGACAATATGAGCTGTGCCACCTCAGAGGGACTGAGCGCTGACAACAATCCAGCCTACAAATGAGAATCAACATAATGTCAAACAGCAGTAACAGCACGGCTGGGGTAACAGATTTCAGTTCACAAGCAAACTAAGTGGGATCTATGAGTTGCTTGTCTGTTTGACTTGGCAAAAACAACGCCTGTGTGTGGTCTATTGTGTCTACAGTGTTGGGCTGCTGTTTTCAAGGAGGACTGGAAGTGAATGCCTTACTGTAGAAATGTTGAAGTCTTTGAGGTCAGTGGATGCTGTGTATTGGAAAAATGGACCCAGATTTGCCTCAACCCATTGACATCGCTCTCATTGCTCTGCCTGCAAACTAAATGATGCAGACAAAAGTTAGAATACATACAATTGGGCACGGCTTTTCAGTGGTAGACATAAAACAAATCAAGGACAATGTTATTGCGCAGTCATTTTCAAGGTATTTCTCAGAAGAAGAGGCGCCACGTGCCATGGCAGCCCTACCTGGCTTGCCGATGACACTGCCAGATTTTCTGAGGTAGCCCAGCAGAACATCTGTGATTCCTTGCCGTCTGTCCGATGGCATTGCCGAGAAAACTTGAGCCATCCCACTCACACTGCAAAAGTTGAAAGAAAAGATTCTTATGCTGTCCTCCCATCCGAATTGTCACTGTTTGTTGCCAGAAAGCTACTCACATGACATGGTAGTTGGTGCAGTCGATGTTTGTGGTTGCATTTTGGAGCATTGCTGGAGTAAAGCTTGCAAGACAGGAACCAGTTTCACACGGAACCAAATGTAAAAGTCGTCTTTGGTGAATTGCGCGAAATGGGGACTGATGATAGTGAAGGTCTTATTCATTACACGATCTCTCACAACAGGCTGGAATTCTGGGTTCTGTAACATTGTGGTAGAAATGGACATTAGCACTTCAGAGATTGCATGTTGCAAGAACACTCACACAACATGCGAGAAAGGATGCAATGAATAATTTGCTATGTCTCAGTCCCTCAATGTGTTGTTGCAGTTCAGACGCGTGTCTTCTTCTGACAATGCTGGAATTAAATCCAGGATTGTCTTCCTTTAGCCCTCTGTGAAGACTAGCCTACCTGTCCTTTGGCTGTCAGCTGTGTCAGGAATTCATCCACATTTTGCAGTGCGTTGCCATTGTCCAGTCGCTCAAACACTCGATCGATGAAATCTGTGTTATTCAAGGCTCCAGAGGACAATATGAGCTGTGCCACCTCAGAGGGACTGAGCGCTGACAACAATCCAGCCTACAAATGAGAATCAACATAATGTTACTCAGTAATATTGGCATGGCTTTGAGTAATAGATTTAAGTTTGCGCTTAGAACGTCACGTTTAATTGTTACTCACCATAGACAAATTGTGACTGAGGGTTTGCAAATCCTCCAGCCTTGCAAAATCAGAGAACTCGCCAAGATTTGCCTTTAGCCAGTCTTGGCTCCCTGTGATTGATGAGACACAGCCAGGATCTGTACATAAAGAAACAAAGACATTTGCAGGGCCATAAAACACATGTTATCAAGGACATACCAAAATGAGCTTGATTGCCTGCTTTTACCTGATGAGTCATTGTTTGAGAGGAATGGCTTGATCAAATGAGTGAAGACTGCTTGTTGTCTGTCTCTGTCCATGGATTCTCTTTGGCTGCCGAATTCCTGGATGCTATATTTGAGAGAAGGTTTTCAAAATCTTATTTCTCAACACATTTAAAATATACACAGATCATATCATTCAATTTGGTTTAATTTAAATCAATTCAATTGTACTTATATAGTGCTAATTCACAACAAACAGTCGACTCAAGGCGCTTTGTATTATAGTTAAAGACCATACAATAATACAGAGACAACCCTACAGTCAAAAAATTGCATGTGAAGGAGGATGCACACACAACATCAGTGAAACCTCACTAGTTTTGTTAACCAACAAACTGACATGTTTAGGTTCATAGCAGCAACAACAATGATTAAAGATTCTCTACACACTTATAATTATCAGTTATTTTAGAATAAATTATTGTGCTCTATGTTGATTTTGTTATGCTATGACATAAGTAACGAATCATGAATAAAAGCTGATCGGGAAATCATAAAAAATGAGAATTGTGCACTTTGTAACAGGTTTTTATGTAATTTGGAACGCTTTTAACCATAAAAGCATTTGGCCTTTAAAGCCATATGGAAATGACCTTGAAATTGAGTAATGACCTCAGAAAAGGATTTCTTGTACCAAAAAAACCAAAACAAAACAACGACAACAACAAAAACCTAGGATAAACCTTTTTCTCATGGTGGCCTTGTTGGATTTTTGGCCACCAGGGGGCCTCAAACTGTTTGCAGTGGTTTTTGAATTGCCTTAAGAGCACCACTGAGGTTAACTATACTATCATAACTCATTTGAAGTAATTCTTTTCCCCCATTTGCCAAATACTATTTTAAATGAATTGATTCTTAGTTAACATTATCTTTCTAATATTGTCTTAAATTAAATGGATTTAAATTATATTAAATAATTAAATTATTTCAATGTTTATAGCTCCATTTTGCATTGGCTGTTTTGAAGCTCTACCCAGACCCGGTAGTGATGTCAGACTATGCAATTTCAGTTAAACATTTTTAATGTTTTTAATTGTCTGCAAAAGCAGTAAATTAGTCAAATGGAATTTGTTCACTCACAGCTCTTGGAAAGAACTGCAGCTGAAGTTCTGGTAGCTCAGCTGGGACAGGAAATTTTTGGTGACATAAGGCAACAGAGGAAGCATCTTCACTGAGAACCACAGGCGGATGAATTTTGGGTCACTGTTGTCACCCAAACGTAGGCTGCTCAGGACTCCAAATATATCCAGAACATCAGATCCAGACTCATTGGTGCTCTGTTACAAGACAAATTTACAATTTATAAAAGCTACAGTATCTATTTTTGTTATGTGGAAACATTTTTAGCGTATAACCATTGAATACTGTGTATATTAAACACAGCTGTGGAATCTATGGCTGTTCATCCTAAAAAAGAATGAAAAAATAAATAACAAATAAAAAAAGTGCAGATATTTCCATCCACACGTGCTGTTCTTCGTCATCAGGTACATTTTAAGATCACAGGTCAGATTTTTGCTTATATTTGATTTCGGGTTGGTATTTTCACACTTAGTGAAGCAAAGGTCAATTAGCTCATTTACCAGGTCAAAGAACACTTTTAGAGTTGACTCTACAATCTGTCTGAGGTTCTCTTCCACCCTCCTCGACTTGTCTTCTGTTAAGCTTGCATTTTTACCCCTTTTACAGGAAAGCTCCCCTGCCAGTGTGTCCACTGCAGCAGATATCTGAGAACACAGAGAGCAGGCGACTGGCCTGGGTTACTGTCGGCAAACGGGCACAAGGGGGAGTCATTTATCAGCAGTGCTCGATGGTGTCGTTGAATATAATTGGAGAATTTTGTACTAAAATTCAAAAAAATTGCTTACTCTTTGACTGGCATCTCGAAGATTTACTGCACGGCAAACTTCCTGGAAACCGTTTCCATCAGTGGTGGCAGTGCTTGAAGAAGAAGAATAACAGGTAACAGAAATGATTGATAAAAATAACTTCCTATGTATTGGATATTTAAAGCATTGTTTGAAATTTGCATGCTGACCTGTTTTCAGATAAACCTGGCCCTGCAAGTACACAAATAAATGAACACCTGTGTTAACACTTTCCATAATTCATGTAATTAATGCAAGTTCACCTTTTTATTTAATCCTATAATATTGCAGTTGATTATATTGATTTATTTAAAAAAAGTTTGGCCTTACCTTGTGTTGTGTTGGCCTATAATGTAAATTTGTAGCACAAAACATTAATTCAGTACTTTTACCAGGTATATAATTATTGTTGCAAAAACAACAAAACAGACTTACAGTTGCAGAAACCAGTGCTGACACACATACTACAGAAATAAGAAAAAAATACATTTATTTTTTAAATTTATGTATTTTAGAAAAAAGCTAATTGACTTTTCAAAGACTTACTAATGGATGAGAGTAGCAGAACTTGCACTGAAGTTCTCGTGTCACCCATTGTGAGGACCCGGTTCTCCTCACTGTTTCATTTGTTCACCTCAAGCGATCTTCAGAGGATTTAATCGTTATTTCAGGTGAAGATGTAAAGTAAATAACAGTGGAAAAGAGAAATAAAGGTCATATTAAAGAGAGAATGTGAAGTATTGTAATGCATCACATTTTAGGCTGCACCCTTTTTGGATAATATTTTAGTTAATAGCTTAGTTTCCTTTTTACATTGTACTTAATAGAAAACAAAACATTTTAGTTTTATATTAGTTTTAGTTTTATATATATATTTTTTTCTGCTTTAAATAAGCCCTTAAATGCACATTTGCTCTCAGGCGTCACTGATTTTGCGCTCTACAAACAGCGCTGACCGTACAACCTGTGACAAAACCTGCACTTTTAAAAATCAGCTTCAACTCTAAAAAAGTTCATCAAAATTGTCTTTGTGAATTCCTCCAAAAGTAAAATGAAGATTAAAATGCATAAATGATAATAATAAAAGATTATTTATTATTTCTGCAAAGTGATTATAAGCTAACAGCAGAGCATGTAAGAGTGCAAGAGAAGTCAAAGAAAGATGATTAACTGGTCGAGCTCACCTCTCGAACTCCTGCGCGCCGCGAGAGAAGACTGAAGGTTGCTGTCAGAGGTGAAGCAGGTATATGCTGGGTGGAGTAAAAGAAATCTGCAGCTTGACTTTAGAAACGAAGATGAAGCAAAGAATGGCGAGAATGTTTGAAAAGATTCAATTTGGTAAACACACTGCACAACACAGCACAAACATTATGGAATATGCCATTTAAAGAGAATCGTTATATTATTGCCGCCGTTGTTCGTTGCACTTCTTTAGATTTCTCTGCATCAACATAACAAATTAGATCAAACGGCAGAAGAAGAAATTTGTCCCACAGGATGAGGGACTGTTGAGCTGCTTATAATGAACTACAACTTTGTTAAAATATTGTGGTTTTGGTTCAAGTTTAGCAAAGACAACTTTTATGATTAAAAGAAGCCAAAAAAAGAAAGTATTTACCCAGACTTTCTAGTTATCTCAGTCAAACATCCACCCGGCACAGAACACACTCACCTCCACCGAGGAGGTTGTGTTTTTGGTAACGTTTGCATGTCATTCTGTCTGTAAACATGACAAGTCTTGTTAGCAATCCATTAAAGTTTGGCTTCCATCCACCGAGGTCTTCAAAGTCAACTTAATGATTTTGCTGTTTGAAAATTGACAAAAAAGCCTTCTAGCTTAGAAACTTTGATTCTTACAAGTGTGTTGTGTATTATCAACATATAGGAAAATACCATGCCGCATTTGACCTTGACCTCTTCTTCAAGGTCAAGAGATTGATCTGAAGGTCAAATTTGATAATTGATAAAAAAAACTGGCAACCTGTAGAGGGTGTACCCCGCCTCCCTCCTGATGACACCTGAGATGGGCTCATATTGTAGTCGTTTTGGCAACAATTTATGGTGCTTTTAAAGTCCACAAAGGGGACTGTAATTTGGCCTCCATGGACCTTTGTTTCACACCTTCTTCATTCACCCGGGCTAACTTGAAAAGAGGCCCTTCTGCATTTGTAACTCAATAACAGTATATACAGTAGTAAGACCTTATTCAAATCTCATAATGCTTGGTATTAAAACATGGATTAATCTCAAAGGGCTGATTATGATGACACATACGGGTAATAACATGATACATGAAAGGCTAATAGAGAAGTCTTTTAAAGCCTTAAGCTACTCCCCAAGGCATTCAACAATATTCAGGTCCAATAGTGATACCTGACAGGAGCATCTATAAACTATGCTGACCAGCAGTACACAGCTACTGTGCACATTTTCTTTAGGAGATCATTCTCTAGAAAAAAACAGCCTGTTAAGTGAAGGTAAGTGTCCCATACCATGTCCTGTTTTCAGTTAGCATCAATTAATTCTTAATGTGCATTAATTTAAAGCCCCCCAGATGAGTACTGGGAAAGGCTGCATCAAAACGCTCTGCTGTTATTTTGGCTCAGCCAACACTGGTACAACCGGGATGGTGAGTTTCAGTGACATGTGAAACCCACACAGGCTGAGCCTCCCAGCACCGCAGTTTGTTACCGAAGCTGCCGTAGTTATAATTGTATAAGTATCATTTCATAAGGTTGTACTGATACAGTACATCCCAATCAACCCATCAACAGAATTTACAAAAACACCATCATCATCAAATTTGGTTATGTGAAGGAAAGATGTTTAATCTGCACCGCGTTTCCGAGCACGATAGCCCATATATGCATTTGTTTTTATTAAAAGAAACCCCAAAAACACTATGGGATGGCAGAACAATCACATGATTTAGGCAGCATAATTCACGTGTCGACATTCCACTGCGTCACCGCCTCTCTGGTGCTTGCAAATGCTATGTGTTAAAAGCCGGCACGCCTAAAAAGAAAACTGCCGTCAGGCCTGTTTGACTTTTGTTTGTGTCTTTTTTAGGTGAAGTTACTGTGGTGATATGACTAAATTGATAAAACTGTTATTGCTCCTGACCTCTGTGACGCCCACACAGCAGGATTCCCCGCTTAAAGACGTTTTCACATGTTGTAAAAGAACTGGGGAAAAGGGGCAATATAATCTTTGGAGCCCATAATTTTATTATATGTTGTGAATTTGTTGCATGTTACAAAGAGAAATTCTCCATCTCTTATATGCATTGTCATCACTGGGATAACATCTGGAGTCCAGAGGATGCAACAGGGTGCAAAAGGCTGAAGGTGTTTTATCACTGTCTTCAAAGCACTAGCCAAATATTGATGGTTAGATAAGATTAGATCGTTATGCGTCCCAAAAGTTGGGGAATTACTGTCTTACAGCAGCCAGAACATGACAGATAACTATTCAGTAAACTAAATGCAATATTTCAGAACAGACTAGTATGCAAAGTTACAAATTACGCAAAAGAAAAAGCAAAGAGCTCAGTAAACTCAAACATGATAGAATAAGAAGGTTAAATCTAAAATGAATGCAGGTATTGTGACATGAGAGGATATCAATTTCCTGCATCTGTCTTTGTGGCGGCTGAGCTCAGGAGGTGTTAGTCAAAGTGTTCAGCTGAATGAGCATGAGAGCATCATGCAGAGCATTCTACTCAAAGTGAGAGCAAACCTTACTCTCCAATTACTACAGAAAGTCTAGAGAAAATGATAAATGAAGGGAAAGTTCTGATTTCTAGAAAAGAGATCGCTACATCTTTACCAATTAATTGTAACCTGCAGTTGAAGTCAGTAATCTCTGTATGGATCATAGCGGACATAATATTGCAGCCTTTGATTAGTTGAAAGGACTTACCTGCATGTCCTTTAATGATTGATTGGTAGCTGGTATTTACTACATATCCATAATATATTTTTTTCTGCATCACTTCTTTATTAATTCTTTGAAGCTGCTCCAAGAAGCTGATAATTGGCCCCAAATGATGTTGGGTGAGGCAGGGAAGTTTGGGGCTGATAAGTGAGAAAATGAGAAGAATCTCAGGTTGTGGAAGATCTGATATCAGCAGAACTACAACTTGCTCTATGTAAGTGTTTAATATAAGTGTTTAATGCAGCTTGCTTTAGATAAGTCTTCTGATTTATTCAACTTTGACACTTTACCGCTACAAGCACCAGTGTTCAATGTTCAGCAGCCATGATTCACTGTGGGTAATGTGACAAAACCAGTTTTTGCTGCACGGAGTTGAACTTTTTAAATCCTGCACAGTGAGAATAAACTGAACAGAAATTGTCAACTTTCTTCACATATTAGAACAAGTTAAAGCGTCTTGAAACAGTTTGCTGAAAAAATGTGAAATACTTGATATGGAACCAAACAATAATGATTTTATGTTTGAATTATTTGTTCAACTGAAATATCCAAAGGTGTTCTCTTCAGAGGAAAAAGTAACACTGCTGGGCAAAAAACAAAGACGAGTAGAGACTGAGATTTGTTGATGTGGGCATGCATCAAGTTTTAATACAGCCTGTTTAATGATAATTCCTATAATGCATTGTTGCAGTTTTTTGTGTCTTACTATATTGTATGTTATGCTATATGTTACTTAAATACTGTCTCCTCCTTGGTGCAATCAGATCACAGGTCTAGAGAACAGCTGGCAGCCCCCTGGCGAACTTAGTTGAGAAAAATGTGCCTTCTCAGACCAGGTTGGTCACTAGCACGTTGCTAATCGCGCAATAAAAAGGACACTTTTGGTGCAGCACCATATACACCTTTGTGACCAGTTTAACACAAATGCTGACTGCTCTCTAGGCCTGTGGCTCAGTCACATGACTCCCCTAAAGAGGACGCACCTTTTCTTACTGACCACTGATTGCCTGGGAGCCACTGAGCAGTCTCTGGGTATAGGGACTGGCGCTTTAGCAGTTGATTTCACAGCAATTATCAGTGAGCACCTGCAACATACACAGTTTTCCTTTGCTTCCTCTGTTTGCACAACGCAACGGGAATTTCTTGATTTAATTTTGTGCATTTTACTTCCATGTGTCCCTTTTGGGTTAGTTTAGTGTTTTTTTGTGTGTGCACTGTGCCACATTCTTATTTGTAGGTTGGTGGGGGACCGTATGGTGGCAGCGGCATTAATGTTCATCCCAAATTAGAGCCACAACCAAAGACAACACAAAAACAAACAGTTTTCTTTTTGCATTGGACATACTTCATATAGGAGAGCACAAAAATCACACCAGAACAGCCTCATTGTGTCTCGGCATTGGTTTTATAATGTCCCCGGATCTCTACTGGATTGAACACCATTTGTCCACAAGCTAGCCCTTAGTTGGAGGTGGATGATGGTGTTCGGTTATGGCGAGATCTGCTGACTGGACATAGGTTATAATTCATAGCATTTTCACTCTGTGAATACAGAAAGAGACACATGACTGGATGGAAGACGAGATTAACTTGACACAATTGAAGAGGAAAACTAGGCAACCATGGCAACAGGACACAGAGAGACAAGACAGACAGGTGGGCCCAGAGATGGAGACAAAGCCAGACACAAGCGAGGCAGACACACACTCAGAAATCCATCCATCCATTTTCTTCCACTTCCGGTTACAGGGGCAGCAGGGGCAGTAGCCCAAGCAGAGAATCCCGCCTCCACCAGCGAATCCAGGGAGAGCTCAAGGTGTTCCCAGGCCCAGTAGAACACTTCACCCAGGAGGCCCTCAGGAGGCATCCGAATCAGACGCCCGAGCCACCTCAACTGGCTCCTCTCGATGTGGAGGAGCAGCGGCTCTACTTTGAGCCCCTTCCAAATGGCAGCACTCCTCACCTTATCTCTAAGGCAGAGGCCAGCCACCCTTCGGAGGAAGGTCATTTCTGCTGCTTGTATTCGCAGTCTCATTCTTTCGGTCTCTACCCAAAGCTCGTGACCATAGGTGAGGGTAGGGATGTAGATCGGCAGCTTCACTTTCACGCTCTGCTTCCTCCTCACCACGACAGACCGGTGCAGCGTCCACACCACTGCAGACGCAGCCGCGATCCATCTTTCAATCTCCCGCTCCCGTCATTCGTCAATAAGATCCCGAGACACTTGAACTCCTCCACGTGGGGCAGAAACTCATCCCTGAGCTGACTGGCACTAACCACCTTGCAGCCGCAGCTCTGAGCAGGAGCCTAACTAACCCTTGGAGACGAGAGATTACTAAACAGAGGACCACACAGCACGAGGAGAACACGGACAACACCACAACAAAGATCTGAAGAAAACAGAAAATATGTGCACACGAGGTAACGAGAGGAGAAGCATCCGAGGAGGACAGGTGAACAGAATTATACTAACGAGAAACGGGGAAGCAAAACTGAACGCACACACATCCATTAATCAAGTGCATTTGACTGGCAGCACCTGGATGCTACTTACTCTCTTAATCCTATATGAGCAGTAAAGCTGTACATAGTTTTTCACACACTGTTTCTGCAGTTTAGCTAATTTTGGTTAAATAATTAATGACAGAGTAATATGTAGCATTCTTTAGTTCATCTGAGGTTGTATTTACCTGTTTTTAAGACCTGGTGTGGATGGTTTTTATTATGCCCTGTCCTGTAAAACCTTTGAATTTAAGACTTTAAAGGCTTTTCTTTTTACCATGACTACAGTATAACTGCACAAAACAAAATAATGAATGAATGAATGAATGAATATAAATCCCTAGCAAATACCAGAAACGCGTTGGTATTCTTATTAGAACAAAAGAGCTGTTTAAGCAAAGGTGCTACATCTCACACCTGATTCCGTGATCGCAAACAATGAGCCGTGGTTATGCTTGGAACAAAAATAACACTAATAACAGTAACGTGGGCATTTTTAGATACCGCTGCGGTTTTTACTGCAAATCTTACCTGTTTATGGCCATAATTCATGTAAAATTGCAGCCAATGTTTCTTTGTCTATTTTTAAACTTTTATTTGGTTCCCACACACGCCCAGTACGCACATTGTTTATTGAGGTTAAGGCATTCAGAATTAACTTGTGTTGCTGTAATGCTGACAGAAGTTCTTGCATGCAAAAAAACAAAAATAAAAAAACTTGCCACTGTGGGGCTCAGTGAGGTGACTCACGCAGCAGATTCATGGAAGGTTTAAATGCCTACAGTAGGAGTACACCACAATTCATAAATAAAAGCAGTGACATATGACAGGAGCCTGTGAAAATTCTCAACATTTTCAGCATTGGTCGAGATTTTCACATAAAGACTTTCACGCTCTACTAAAATGTCACAAAAACGTCATTTCTGGGAACACGAGGAGCAGATTTGATTGCCGGCCTTGATGCCTGTTTCTAGGCTCCATTTTCGTGGCCTTGAAGTCTTATAGTTACTGTATGCGTGTCTGCAGCCACACAAGGCCAGAAGGCTGAGCTGTTGGCTAACGTGTGTGAGGTCTGAATGAAAGGATGACAGAAATATTTGAAGTATAAAATGCTGACAATGGAAGGCTAGCTCCAGAAGTGGGATGATGATGGCACCTGTGGAGACATGTGGCTGCCCTGTTCTCCTTAGTGCATGGGAAAGCACAGTGAATAGTTACATCACTGGAAGTGAAGAGCCTGGGCACGTCAACGTTTACAGGTATTGTTGGCATTATTGCAATCAACTCTGTCAGTGTCATTACCAGTGGTATAAAGGTATTAATATCTGTACGTCCTTTATTTATCCAGGTAAAAGTCTCTGGCCATGAGGACACTGAGAGTTACAATGTAATATAAATTTATTACAAAGCATGGTTACAAAGTGCTTTAAAGAGTCAATTCAAAGTCAGCTTTAATGCATCTGTGACCTTAAAAAGGGCAAAATGTGTGTGAATTAGTTTGTTCCCAGAGGCCAGACATCACAAAACTGTTTCAAACATCCATCTATTTTATCAACCACTTATCCATGGAAGGGCTGTGCGGGGTCCAGAGCCTATCACAGGTGATGTAATGTGGAAGGTGGAGTACACACTGGACAGCCAGTCAGTCACATGACAGTTTGCATATTAATGGTCCATTGTTAGTCAGCAGTGCTGGTTTTGCTCATTATGCAAATGCAGCGTTTATAAGGTTGGGGAAACCTGCAGTAGGCTGAGACTGCGGAAGTCACTTGGGTGAATGGTAAAATATTTCTCCCACTGCAAACGCTGCGTCCAGATGAACAGAATTAACTTTCTGGGATCTCCTTTAAGATATGCGTGACTGTAGATCATAAATGCAAATAAAAAACGAAGGTTTCCATAGGACTCTATAGATTATGTTCCAGAACACCCATCTCAGTGTCACCTGATCCAGCGCTAATGAAACTGAACTTTTTCACAGCTTTGTTTCTTGGAATGAGCACACAACAGCTGTACTGCTGAAACGTGTAGTGCTCTGTTAGTTGATGTCACACAATAGGTTCAACAAGTTCTTGGTACTAACTTTGTGTAGCTTGTGTGACTCATTTGGCCAGATTTCAATAAGGTCTATTCTTATTACTGGAAAAGCCTGTCACCATGATAGCGATACCGAAATTGTTCAGAATGCTGCTTGGAGGCTTCTGACTAAGTATTCCAAGTACTCACATTGACACACCATCGCTGACCCGGCTGCACTGTTTCGCATGTTAACGAAGTTTACTTGAATAACTTTGTTATTTAAAAGATTTTTGAAACTCAGTCCCTGAGGTCACGTGCTCAGGACCTGCTGTTTGTGCATCATACATGTATGAGGCTGAAAGCTAAAGCAGACACACAAATATCATGGCAATCAAAAAGATGTGATTCAAAGTCAACAATAAAATCAAAGCAATAAATTCACAGGGAACCTGACTACGAAGCTATGAAAAATTTCCAGATCTCTTCCAGCGTTAACATCGTCGGGGCGATTCCCTGTAAAGAAGAAGAAGAAGAAAAAAAGCATGGGTATTTTTCATTGTCATACAGAATGAAAATGTAACCGCCCCTCCTGTTATAACACCGACTAACGTGTTGGTTTAGTGCGCACACCCAACTTATCAGAGTAAACTGAAACACATTCTGTTTGACAGTTGTGAAAAATGTCACAGACGATATTTCTTTCAGCAGATCCACAGACTCTGAAGCACCGACGCACACAGCACGGGGGGGGGGGGTGCTTTTCATTCCATTCTCCCGCCGCTTCAACACAACACAAACCGCATCTGAACATTTCCACACCTGATTATCTCGCAACCGACCCTCCTGATTTCCTAATTTCTTGCACATTTGTCACTGTTACCTAATATTTCAGATCAAACTAATTTTAATGTCAGAAAAAAGTGATTACCTCCTACATTTATGAACTGCCAAGAACTGCAATCACCCGTCTGTGGTAACTGCCAGTGAATCTTTGGCATCGTTATGGAGGTCTTTGTCTAATATTAAAATTTGTTTGATGATCTGAAACAGGGGCAGAACGGTGGTTTAGTGGTTAGCACTGTGGTTAACACCAACAACACCACAAATATTCATCCAAAATTCTGACATTAAAGGTTTGCAGGTCTGCAGGTTGGTGTTCTTTGGAAGGCCGCTGGAGCCAAGTTCGCTTGATGTCAGCCGGTGCCAGCTCAACAGGAATTAAACATTCAGCCAGTCATCATTTTTTAATGACGATTAAAACGACCCGATAGAACATGCGAGCAAAGCGTGAACAGCCTGAATATTAAAGATGCCTGAGCACTGCTGGCATTTCAGCGAGACCCACCCACATTTCTCAGTGACAGTTTCCAGTGGAGATGCCAAAAGCCTTAAGCTCCAATCAGATTAATCCTTTTAATCACAGTGATCTCAGCTTGGCAAAACGAGATCCTCTGATAACATCTTGTGATACATTTTTTTTTTAATGACAGGAAAATTAACATTAGAGGAAGTCGTTAGTAGAAAGTTGTGAAATGTTTTTTTTAATTGTCTTCTTAGCATTACCAGCTGCACGTTTACGACTATAAAGCATGAAAAGAGAACAAAAAGACACATCTTCTTTAGTGAGTGCGACGTGCTTTTCTAGTTTCAGGGAGCCATGATCGACTCTCTACCAGCATTCAGCCGAATACACGGGAGCAAAGGAAAGAGTCAGTGTTTGCGGGGTGATTTTTAAACACTTGATTTCAGTAATCACCTGATTAAACCTGCTTTTTATGAGCAAAAAAATGGGCCACATTTAGATGCTTACTGTACAATCTTTGTGATGTCTGACAAATGGCTCAAACTATGAAGAAACCCTGCTGAAACACTTCACTCAGTGCCAGCAGATAGCAGTAAAGATCCACTCAGACAGCAGAGCTGCACGAGCACATGCACTGTGCATACATACGGGGGGGGGGGGGGGGGAGTCTGTGGTGCTGAAAATCCTTCAAAGGTTGATCCGCATCATAAAGTATAGTTCAATAAACTGCTACACAGCGACAGCAGTGCAAACAGATCAAATATTCCACATACCCGCTGCATT
>VUQK01030389.1:2498-13369 GCA_015106715.1 Bujurquina vittata
AACTGTACCCTCGCGTGGATTCAAGCGTTACAGTTAAAAATAAAAAAAAAAAGCGAAATGATACTGGAACCGTGTGCGAAGTATTTCTTGTTTTTAATCACAGAACAGGATAAGTTAAAAAGTCATCATTACTGTATTTGTCAACGAATAAATTAACTGTGGATAGAACTTCACAAAAACCTCTCTCACACATTTCACCTAAACAAATGCCAAAAAAATGTTGTTGAAATGAGCAGATGTTGCTATAGCTCCAGTTATCCGCGTTTTACCTGTGTGCTTGGTTGTTTCTGCAGAATGAAGTTTTAAAAATGGCGATATTTCCAACGCTTGTGAACGCAACACGTCTGGTCCAGCGGCGGGTTGCGGTCGGGACGCTGCACGCTCACGCGCATCACTCGTGCTGACACCAAACTTTTGCTTAGAGAGAAAAAAAATAGTTTGTGTCGAAAAAAAGTATACGATTAATGTCTGAAAATGTCCCAAAACTCGTGGGCGGCTGCAGTGGATGTTCAAGAGGCTACAACTCCAGCCATACAGGTAAATTTTAAAGGTGACCCAACCCCTCCAAAGGTGTCGTCAAACATGAGCTAACTAAGCTAGCTTAATGCTGACTGTGCTGTCACTGCTGCGTTATTTTCTCATTAAAAAGTTATAAACCGTGCCTTTTCTTACCAGCTTAACTTATCAAAGAAAGTGACTCGAGTTTGTGGTCCACGCAACATGATAGGAGACATAAATGGTAACTTAACTTTTCCTCACTAAAAATCACAGCTACTGATTTACCTGTTTGTGATTGTGATGATGATGCTATTACGGTTTCGGCTGCTGCTCCCATCTGTGCAGGCAACATCATGCCGGAGAAGGCCGAAGATGGAGGCTGGAGGGACGCAGAGGATAGGGTGAACCTAGCCGAGCAGTCCCTGCTGAACAAACTAATCCGCCACTCTCTGGTGAGGAACAGGAACCAGGTGGAGGTCCTGCAGGCAGACCCCACCTCTCCGCTGTATTCTGTGAAGAGCTTTGAGGAGCTGAGGCTGTGAGTCTGCAAAAGAAACCTCCATCATGCTCATTTTGTATTTTACCTTACTAAAAGCAATTATTATTTTTAAAAGGAAGCCTGAGCTGCTTAGGGGTGTGTACAGTATGGGCTTCAACAGACCATCCAGGATCCAGGAAAACGCTTTGCCCATGTTGCTGGCACAGCCGTGAGTTCATTTTCTTCAATGTTTCCAAAGCAAGATAAAAGTAATTAAAGACTAGGTGTGATCCAACAAATTTAAAACTAACATGGACGGTAGAAGGGCATGTCCTTAGTTTTAGTCTGTTTGGTCAAATTTGTCAACAGAACCAACCTGATGAGGCTTTGGTGGAGATGTTTATTAATGTATGTACTCAACAGTGAGTCAGCTGCCTTCACAAAGGGTTGGTTTTATTGTTCTGAACTTCTTAGGTCTTGGCCCTGGCAAATGCCCTCCCTGGTAAATTAATAAGGAAGACTTAAACTTACACAGAAACTTTTTAAAATAATAGAAACTAAACTGAAATGACCAAACTCGACTGAAAACAAAAGCTCAAAATGAAAATGACAACTAGTTAGAAAATGCAAAACTATAACTCTAATTTTTCAGTCACCTGCTGTAGTGCCAAAATCAGTTAGTTATTGAGGGGAAAAATAAAAAATGTTTGCCTATTTTTAAATTCTTGAATTTCCCAGTAACCTACTATTTTATTTGACAGAAACAGGATAATTTAATGGACGCTTCTTTGCTGTCATCTCCAGAAATGGATTGACAATGAGCATTATGAGTATGCTGTTAAAGTCTGAAAGTAATGCCTGTCATCATTTATAGGGGCCAGATAAAACATCCACTGTGGTTTTTCAAGTGTTTCACATGATTGTGTATTTTGTATTACTGGCCGCTAGTAGTCCTGAGGAGCTTCTCTGGAGGGGGGCTGTATTAAATGTACTTTTCTTTCACAATCATATGAAATAAATGCATTGCTACAAGACAGCAGTTAATAGCCCACAACTAACTCTTTCTATCAGGACAAACATGGCACACAGTGATTTGTGAACCATGAGCTATTTTGATGATGATTGCACAGTTACAATTGCACCACCAAATGACATGCTGTGTAATGCTAGCTGGCTTGCTGCCCATGGTGCTGGCACAGCCGTGAGTTCATATTCACTCCTGTGATTTAGTGCCAAAACAATTAACTTGATAAATAAATTAATGGATTTATTTGAGAGAAAACTATTTTTAATGTATTTATTGAGGGAAAATATGAAATGGTTGTCTTTTTTTTGTCTTAAATATGTGTGTGCTTGTGTTCATTTGTAATGGTGTCTTATGTCAAAGTTAAATAGTTTTAATAGTTTAACGCACTCTGTAATAAACTTGAGGTATTTTTTGCTAACGCTTATTTTTAATAACCCTCACCAGCCACCTTGTTAGATCCACCTGTTCAGCTACTCTTTAACACATGCTCACATGTAAACCTTAAATTAGCAAATGCTTTTATAGACAGTCTTGCAAAACAAAGTACAAGAACCAGATATTCTCCACTGTTGCCATGGATCACAGAGAAGAAGGTTCAAATGTTTCAAAAAACAAGAGAAGATGGAGGAAATGACATCCATAATCTATTTGTGCTGCCTTTGGGAGACTAAACCTTTGCCCTGAATCAGGCATCTGGAACTCAATATGTAAGTGATGCTGAGGGTCCGAAACGAGGGTCTGTGCCTCTGAGAAGATCATACAGATGGAAAAGGTCATCAAGGCACAGCCAGCCAATTTTATTTCCAATTTGCTTTTATTTTTAAGGGTCCGCATATTAATGCTCTTATTATTCTTGATTGTTTTTCCCTCTCTAATAAATTAAAAAACTGCAGCGTAAAGTAGCCAGAAACTCACGGGAGGACTCTGCAATGGTGAACAGGCCAGTCACAATCGTTGTGGGCTGCGTGCACCCGACGTGTAGTTACATTTCTGGAAAGGTGCACGTTCGGTTACGTATGCAGTGTATGTTAGTTCTGATGTTAGGACACCACCCACAGCTAGCTAGGCCTGCAGTCCTGAACGATAACAGCACTGGTCTCTCTCTGTGACAGGAAGTTGCAAAGCAAGAGCCATAAACTGGCATATAACCAATAGGCCAAAGCAAGGCATTACATTTTTCACAGGCCTGTGGACGCTAGCCTGCAAGAAAAGAAGGCTGCTGCTGCTGATAGCACTGCTAATATTGGCCACACTGTGCAAAATAATCTTTGTGTGTGTGCAGTGGTATACAGGGTGACATTTAAAACACAATTTCATTAAGAATAACAAGAATATTAACTATAAATACACAAGTAATATTTGGATGCCTAAGAACTACAGTTACTCATTAAATTGTGCTCAGTTTTGAATGTTTCCTGAGTCCTTTCTTACTTTTAGAATATTTTTCCCCTCGTTTTAGACATGAATTAGTCCCTAATTGCTGCGTTGCTGCCACTGGCTTACCTTCAGGCACTGGAAGGAAGACCAATAAACATTTCATTGATCTTGGACACATTTATTTGTAGGAAAAGCTAGTCATACCAGTTCCATTGATCTGAATCTAGTGGGCTGTTTTTTGTTTTATTTAATTTTTCATTAATTAGATTTTTTTTAATCTGCTAACTATTGTCTTGTTGTAATGATGAGAAAACTCCAGACAGCAGTTGTTATAAAAAAAAGGTTTGTCCATGATTTATTCATTTCTTCATGTGTGCACTTTTTTCTGCTTCCAGACCTCAGAATCTGATTGCCCAGTCACAGTCTGGCACAGGAAAAACTGCTGCTTTCTCTCTGGCCATGCTCAGCCATGCAAACCCTGACAATAAGTGGACTCAGGTAAGCAGAACATCCTCAGAATATCACAGCATTTTCAATCTCCGGTATCTTCTTATCAGACCCTTAAATGTATTCACTGGTTCAAAAACTGTTTCTTTTAGTGCCTTTGTATCGCACCGACATATGAGCTTGCGCTGCAGATTGGTCAAGTAATCGAGCAAATGGGGAAATTCTGTCCAGATGTGAAACTGGCATATGCCATTCGGGGGAACAGAGGTAAGAACATGACAGTAATTGTACTTGCCTCTGGAGAAAAGGTATTTCTAGTTACCAGTCTGTATCACTGCATGACTCTGCATTGTGTGCAGTGGAGCGCAGCGTCAAGTTGCAAGAGCAGATCGTCATTGGTACACCGGGCACAGTCCTCGACTGGTGCACCAAGTACAAGATCATTGACCCCAAGAAGATTACTCTGTTTGTGCTGGATGAGGCTGATGTGATGATTGCCACACAGGGTCACCGGGACCAGAGCCTTCGGATCCACAGGTGAGCTCCTGAGGTTTACAATAACAAGCACCAGCTGGTAAACATGCAAAACGGTATATTACACTACACCTGATATTTTGTCGTTTTTTTGTTTGTTTTGTTTTCTTAACACCTGTGAGAGATGCAGATTTTTCATTCTCTATATGCAGTATTTGGTATCATAATCTATAATGTCATAGTTTAATTTATCAGTCATAGCAGGGTTCAGCATAACAAACAAAAGCAGGTTCTTTGGTTCTGCTGCAAAAGCAAGCTGATTAGCCTGCTGCTGGCTCATTGAGGCAAGTCACTTTGCTTCCTCCAAACTGGAAGCAAACTGGCTGCCACAAACCTTCACTAACAAGTTTTTTTTTTCTTGCTGCCAGAGGCAAGCTTTCAATTTTAAAGATGTCTCTGAAATAAAGAGGCTGCTCCTGGCGGTGTTGAAAGCACAGTAGGAAGACAATACTGGTTGTTGACTTGACAGCGCAGGCGTTTCACTCACATTTGCACCTATATATATACACATGCATGTGGATTGTGCATGTGTGTGGGGGGGGTTCAGCTTAAGCAACCTCTGCTTTCCTCAACAAAGGGTGATAAAAAAGCAGGAGTGAAGATAATGCTGTTGTAGTTGGAGCTGCTCCTTTGAGATATACACAGCAAGCTACAAAGAGGCAGCACCACGGCCAGGATAATGAATCAAGATGGAGTAAAAGGAAACCTTTTTCTAGTCTACAGTGTCAGCATTTGTTAATGAGATGAGAACCATTTGTAAGTATTGTTTATTAAACCACCCATTAAATAAGCTTAAAGGTGACAAAGCTAATAAAGAACAAATTAGAATAGAAGCACTCTGCGTGCAGATAAAACACAATCTTTAAATTTAGTAGAATTCTTGAAACACTTTGCCGAGATCTGGCAGCAGTCGTTCCCCTCTGTCGGTGTGATAACCTGAAGCACAAAGGACCTTCAGTGAAAATTGTTGTGACGAAGTCAAGATTCACATCAAAAGCGCAAGACCGCCAAAGGGAGCTCTGGGGTCTCACAGGCAGTCACTCTTCAAGGCCTGAACACAAACAACCTGTTTTCATCCATGTTATATTATGGAAGCACAGATATGTAAAATCTTCCATCACAGACTCGTTTAGATTTTAATTGTGGTCGCAGTAAAGAGCCCGTTTGATCTGTGTGCATTAGGGAGAGACTGCAGTGCCATCATAAAGTACGACTGGATCATTTCACTGCTGTCATCAATCTTTTTGTTTGTTGGTGGAGATCTTTTATTTACACGCATGTGCTCTTTAATACATTTAACAGTTTGCGCGCATCTATGAAGTTAGTGAAAAGCTCGCAATTTTGAACCCTGCAGTACCAACTTCACCTTCCTGCTGTTGTATCTTTACCACTGAGAACAGCCTGATTTTTTTTTTCAGCAACTTGGCTTTCTTTAATGTGGAAACATGCTACCAATGGCAAGGAAACCCTACTTGTTCACAAGCCTGAACAGGACAGCTGCTATTGGGCCATTAACATTTCTCCAACCCAATACACCAACATAAACACAACAACAACATTAAGGGAAATGGGAAACCTAATAACTTAATATTTTCTTTGTCATCTCAGTTAACAAGTTTCTCCTTTCACACTTGTCTCCACATTGATGCAGACAGCTGACGAAGGCCTGCCAGATGCTGCTTTTCTCTGCAACCTTTGAGGACTCGGTGTGGCGGTTTGCAGAGCAAGTGGTCCCCGATCCAAATATCATCCGGCTGAAGCGTGAGGAAGAGACACTGGACACCATCAAACAGTTCTATGTGATCTGCAAGGAGAAGGAGGACAAGTTCATAGCACTCTGTAATCTATACGGGGCCCTTACCATTGCACAGGCCATGATCTTCTGCCATGTAAGTCAGCTGTTTAATCCGTCTTAACAAAAACCTCCTTATAATAAATGGGTTTAATTTGTCACTTACTGCCCAATAACTCATACCAGAATTCTTATAAATAAGGGTTTTATGTCAGTTAATACCCTAGGTTTTAATCTACAGAACAGAGTGCACCATAAGCTCCATTTACAACTGGCAATAAGAAATGTTGTTTAGTCACTTCTGATTGGATTTCAGTGATCAAGTTTGGCTGCAAGAAGTAGTGTTTGAGCTTTGTTTTTCTTGACAGCAGACACATACTTTTTTTTTTCAAGCTTTGGCTACTTTTAGCTTTTACTGGGGCAGCTGGAGCTATTGGAAAGAAGCGGAAAATGTGACCTTTCCACTTAATAACTGATCATTTTTGACTCATCTGAGTGAAGACCTATGAGCTCATGCCATGGTGACGTTTCCTTCTGTCTGCAAGACGCAAGAATTGCTTCTTCTACAGTATTGGTTGAATTATGACCAGTGATCACTTAATGGATCTTCATCCTTGTGCTCAAGGTCACATTTGTCTCTGGATTCTGATGCTCATTAGTTTGTGCAATACAGTCAGCCAGTCACAAGAAAACTCAGACAATGGGTGTCACAAAATATAAACAAAGTAAATGTTTAATAAATTCAATGATTGTGAAAATTAATAATAGATTGTGTGGCATATGCAGCAAATGTGAGCTATGGAGAGATATAAACCATAATAATAATTAGGTAATCCATTAAAAATGCTTTAAAAGGCACCAGTGGCATAAATACAAGGAGGCCTAGCTGACATCGACCTGATCCAGCTCCCTCTGTCAGGATACCTGCCAATCAATGCAGCCACAGCCCTTACCTGACCCCTCACTCCATCATGAGTTATAAAAACGGCAACATAAACACAACAGCAAAAATTAAGGGAAATAACAGCCATAACATAATATTTTCTTGGTTATCTCACAAGTTTCTCCTGTCACAGTTGTCTCCACACTGATGCAGACAGCTGATGAAGCTGCATCCTTTGAGATCTCGGTGTAGCGAGGCCTCAAAAACAAAATTAACATGCTCTAGGGTTTTTGTAAAAGGAGTGTTTTCACATGCTTTTAATCCTGTAAAGTTGAGGATTTTAAGTCCATGAAAACTTGCTTTTTAGAAGCGTTACCCCTGTCATCAAGAATACTGAAATAAGTTCTTTATAGTAGAGTGGATCAAAACTGTCAATTAATGTTCTCTGTTTTTGTTTTGGGTTTTTTTTGTGGTTGTTGTTGTTTTTTCCTTATCTCAAACATGCACTTTTAAAGAGCAAGGACTTTTAATTACATTTACAGCTGAGATATTGAGTTTTAATAAACCAACAGACTTCTGTGATTTATCCCTTATTTATTCTTTTTTTTTTTCTCTCTTCAGACCCGGAAGATGGCTGCTTGGCTGACTGCACATTTGACCAAAGAGGGCCATCAGGTGGCACTGCTGAGTGGTGAAATGACAGTGGAGCAGAGAGCTGCTGTCATTGAACGCTTTAGGAGCGGCAAAGAGAAGGTGCTCGTGACCACAAATGTGTGCTCCAGAGGTCAGAACACTATTAAGTATGAGTTCAAGATAAAAAAAAATGTTGATGCTGGGAGTGAATGATCTGCCCTATAGTCCGATCATCCTATTTTCCCACCGTGTGATCACTGGTGACAAATACCAGAAGAGGTTAGTGTGCACCTATTAATGTAGAGCAACATCATCCATATTGTGCAGTGTGAGAAGCACAGAAAAGAACAGACTATAGCAGTGGGAGAGCCTGCTGAATGTTTGAGCCTATCCTAATTAGTGACCTTAAGTTGTGTTGAATTGTAACATTTGCCTGTTTTGTTTTTTTTAATAACTGTAGCTCTGATAACCCAGTCTATGTAAAATAACTCTACTATCAATCTTTTGCCAACAAAAAAAAGACATTTGGGGGGTGAGGTTGAGGAGACGAGATAAACAAGCGTCTCTGCTTCACTTGATAGATCAGTGGAGTTGTTCCACAAACACATTCACTTAAGAGTGTGGAAGTGTTTGCAAATCCAGACAGGGCTGTTGGAAGAGTCATCTGTACACGAGGATGCCTGCATTAAAGTGAGGCAGATTCAGTTAGTGAAAAATCACCTTGATTGGCAAGCTACTGTCCTTCACTTGGACCAACATTGATCCCACTCTTCACCTGGATCATCTTGCTGGTCTGGAGCTGCCCTCTGGTTCATCTAATGCAACAATCTGGATTAAGAAGCTGTTTTTATGGTCTGGAATGCCCTGCTCTTCTTACTCAGTCCATCTGCTGCAGCTGGCTGAGCTCCTACTTCTCTGCTTCCACCTGTCTGACCCGCCGCCAGTATTTCATTGCTGCCTGGACGTCATTTGTCATGTACGTCAGATAGATCCCCCCCATGGAGCCCGGTGGATATTTCATGTCTGACGCCAAACCTTTAAACTGCATCTGGTCTGGTCTTCAACTTATCATTCCGTGTGGAGTTTCCACACGGAAAGTCAGGTCAGGAAACACCAGTGTCAAACACGGCCACACCGATGTCAACTTTGGATTATTGATCCATTTTCTTATGAACAAGGGTCCTCTTCTTCAGGATCCCTTAGTTAAGCTCATTATCCATTTTTATAAATGAATTTGCTGTTCACCTGTCGCTGACACACCTTCTTAACTGGTTTAAGTCTCGTTTCTCCGGCCACACGGTTCATTCAACTCAAATTTCCAGTTACTACAGTTGTTGCCAAGAGATCTGTCCTGGGGTCTCTTCTGTATATCATTTACTTTCTCTTTCTCATATCTTCTGTAAATTTAATCAGTTTTGATTGTTATGCTGATTACACCCAGCTCTACCTGTTCACCAAACCTACCACCACTCTCCCAGCCACCGTCCTCCGTGTTTACCTCCAGGAAAGCAAATCCTGGTTCTCCTGCAGCTTTCTCAAATTGATCAGTGATAAAACTGAGGTTCTCCTCCTTGGCATCAGTACCTCTCTGAACTTAAGCATGTTAAAACAATCATTTGTATTCTAAAGTCTTCTTCTCTGCATCCCACCCACCCTTCCCCCAGTTTGACTACCATGGGGTCTAGAGCTCCGCTCTTCACTTCTGGAATTCCGTCCACCCAGACATTCGTAACATTGACTCTCTCCACTCTCAAATCTTTCATCAGCGCAACTCTGATATCTGCACGCATTTGTGCTTGTGTGGATTACAGGTATTGATGTGGAGCAGGTGTCTCTTGTGGTGAACTTTGACCTCCCAGTGGATCTGGATGGGAATGCTGACAACGAGACATACCTTCACCGGATTGGCCGCACCGGACGTTTTGGAAGACGAGGATTTGCCGTTAATATGGTGGACAGCCAACACAGCATGGACATCATCAAACAGATCGAGATGCACTTCAGTATGTTCCAGTTGTATTCAGTCAGTTGGTGTTTAAACGGAAATCTAAATGCTAACTTTTGTTCCTTTTCCCTTTCTCCCACAGACAGGCAAATCATAAAGCTTGACACGACCAATCTGGAGGAAATGGAGAACCTGACCAGCTGAATTCTTTGCTGCAAGCAGAAGTGGTACCTAAAATGTGACTTGAGTTGATTTTTTTCAAGGGTTTATTGTTTGCATTGAATTGTTTACAGATGCATGCGGTTGTTAACTATACAAAACAGAAATTTTTCACTTTGATTTTGCTTTTGCTTACTGACGTCACCTTGAATCTTTGAGCCGTGTCACTCGGTCTATAGACTGACCCATGGCTGTTTGAAAATAGCATTTATGAGGCAGAGTGGAGGTTTGCGGTGTTGTTTGATTTATTTGTGCAGTGAATTATTAATTTAGCATATAGACGTTTGCATGACTTGATTGGGTTTGAGTTTAATAAAATATCCTTGAGTGACTTGAAGCATTTTAAGGTTTAAAATGCCTGTTTCAGTGTAGCGGGAGCCAGTTGGTAGTTTCACATGTGGCTGTTGCAAGGTTTTTGTGGATTAAAAGTTAAAAGGCAGCTTTTAAGAGTGCAACCTTTGGCACCTTGAAGAATAAGATGTGTAAAAGGAGTTTCTTGGTTTCTCTGAGCCTTTATTCAACACTACAAAAAAAGAATCTCCCAGTTTTTTCTTTGTGAACTTTGCTGTAATTGTAATAAATTTTCCAGAGTTAGCACAAGTGGTGTCACGAGTTTATGTTGAAACACATTTGATCATGATTTTACTTCACCACGCAGAAATTATATTGTCATGCCATTTAATCAAGTTAAATGCTATATATTTTAAGATGGACAAATGAGCTCATTTTGGTGTACAACCATTTCTGTAATGGACACAATTCACTAAATGTCCCCTCAGTTTAGACTTTTTTTATTTCTTGGTTTAGATGCTTGTGTCAAAAACAGAAAACCAGTCCTAAAAGGTTCTCGTAAAAAACTCAACGTTCCCTGGCATAGTTCTAATAACTGTACTCATTAAAAATAATGAGTTTGTAATGATGCCTTCAGGAACAGGCTGTTTCCAGCTTGCAAAATGTTACTAAATTCAGTGGGATCTGGGGCACCCTGACCTCTAAATATTACATACTGCAGTAACAACATGTGAATTGAATCTAATA
>VUQK01030390.1:16193-35128 GCA_015106715.1 Bujurquina vittata
AGACGCTGCATCTGTGTGCAGCCACTAATCCGCTACATTTACCTTGTTTATTTTCTCCGGGTTGCTTCCAACCACTATTGAACAGCCGCACGTCTGCAGATGAGAGCTGATGGCCCTGAACCACACAGACAACATCATGCAGATTAGCGCCAATTAGCATCATTAGAACTGTTCTAATTATAAGTGACAAGTTTTAGGAATAACAATTGAGACAAAGGAAATGCAGCCCAAAAAAGACCCAAGGCCTTAAATCTTTTGACTCATCTAGTTTGGCTCACAATCGAGCCTTTTGAATTGACTTGTTTGATTGCTCATAAAAGAAGGATTACTTCTAAACCTGAGATTATTTCAAGTAATTCACAGCAAGTGTGTTCTTCCTTAAGACCTGAGCTACAAATATAAGATCCAAATAAGTTCTAGTTTCCAGATGTGCGGTCGTCGTCACAGGATGCTGAGCTAATCCTGTTCAACTCTGAGCAATTTGGCGCTTCATTGGCAGAATGGACTTTCCAGACTCTCGACACTAAACAGCGATTAAGCTTTCGTCCTTTCTCAGGAGATAACTTCAGCTAAGTGGAGAGCCATTACTCATCATTTGAAGGTTGATGGGTGTTAAATGGGCATTGTTCATCATCTGTCTCCATTTGCCTGTGCCGGATTGCTTACTTGTGTAGGAAATCCTCGTGGCAGCTGTCCCCGATGTCATCATCATTTAGCACCGTGTCTTTTATCTGCTCAGCAGGAGCGAAACAAATGAGTCATTTTAAAAATTGGTCTACAACAAAGGCAAAAATGCTGACGGGCATATCTGCAAGGCATTGTAATGAAAGCAAAATGCAAAATGCAAAAAAAAAGAGAGTGAAAGATTCTGGGGAGCTTCTTTGTACTTTTGCATTTGCTGCATTTGCATATTAGAAGGGAGCAAATGTGTTGAATCACACCGGGTGGTAATCTAGGCAGGGAGAGAACCTCGTTTAGTTAAACCTCTCACAAAAAGAAGCCATTTGAACAAGCAAAACCAGGGAAAGATAAATATTTTCCACTTTTGCTAATACATTTCACTAGTTGCAGTAATTCAAGCTTCTTCCAGCCTGGATAAAATACTGTTAACACTGTCCTTATTGTGTCATTTGTCATTCTAAATGGAAAAATGAAAGTCTCCTGATGACAGCAATACCAACCAGTGTTTTTGATACAAAATGAACAGTTTTCACTCTCTTTGACTACTTTCACTGGAACCTAACTCACCTTAGTCTGTCACTTTGAAGCTGGTATTAATTGTTTGAAAAATCACTGCTTACATCAATATCTTCTGGTACACTGTGCATCTTCATAGAGGCCAACAGCTCCATGATAGGGACAATCTCTAAGCTCAGCACTGAGATGATATTGTAGCCCTGAAGTGTAAGGAAAAAAGGAGGAAAAAAATTCATAACTATTCAATCATGCATGCAAATACATTCAAGGTTATAAATTTGACCAGATGTTGACAGCTTTGAGTACTTTATCAGTGCATTACAATCGTCATAGCACTAAAACCTACTAAAACGTTAAATATATTTAGGTAAAACTAATAAATATGGATTTTTATGAACATATGGACAACACAGGACATGCCAAACAGGCTTACTCTGGATGAATTTTTTACTACAGTGTAATTAATGGTGATTTATTTTTAAAGCAATTTTATCCCCAGTTAGTGGTGTTAAATCATTCTGTCCAACCCTATTATTACTTGTTCACTAGCTTCCCCTGCAGGATCCCTCAGACCTAATTAGCTAACTAACCCTTCTGTGTTGGGAGGATACAATTTTATTATTCTGGCGCTGTTGCTGCAAACCCAAATCGGTAAAACAAATGTGACAGATAAGTTGATAGTCCTTTAAATGGAATAATTAAAGATAAAAAAGCTCATTTTATGAGTGCAAAGGGTAATAATTAGCCTATTTGTCTGTGCAAACTAAGGGCAAAAGCCTGAAGTCAGGGGTACCTTCTGCATCCAAATGCGTCCCTTGCGGATAACGTGCTTCAGCCTTTCCACGCAGATGGTGTGCAGGGGCAGGTAGAAGGCCAGCTCTGTCTGAGGCAAAATAATAGACAAGGCACATGTATTCTTGTCCCCTTTGAGCTCGCCATCAAAGATGAGAGACACAATGATGACGCCTTTTTCTGCCAGCACAAAAAACTTCACGTCCACGGCTCCGCACTCTGCACTACGCAGAATCTCCCCATTAAGCGTGTGATTAGCCAAAAATGTCACTTCTCCATCGCTGAGGAACATCAACTGGTCACCCTTTGGTACCCAGATGTGGCGCACCCGTGGACCCAGAATGTTGTCCCAGTAGGCAAAGGTGGCAGCCAGGAGCGGGCATTCTCCCTCTACCGCTACTTCAGACTTTGCCACAGCAGGTGACTGAGGTGGACAACCGGAAGACATTGGGCAGGTCCTCAAGGCTGAATTATAATGAACCTAAAACAAAGAAACCATTTTGTTACAAGCACAAAGTTGTTAAGTGGAAATGAAAGTGATTTGTTTGCACTTCATAGAGCAGCCACAAATCAGCTTTTACTTCTCTGACTTAATGTTGAGTGTGACAAATGTTTTCTACAAGCATTAATGTCTCAAACTCAAATGGAAAAAGAAGGTTTGATTTCATATTCGACAGACTTCTCTTCACACATGTAAAAAGTCTACTCAAACAGCCCCGGGGTCTTTAGGGTCTTCTGTGAAATTCATATTGTGTAGTTAATACATATGTTAATACTTTACACTTTATTTGGGGGATGAATCTGTTCTCATTATTTTCATCGGTCACTCATTACTGGTCAGGTGAAATAAAGCCAACTTTTCCAGTTAAATAAAAAAAAATCAAATACAATTTTATTAATCACATGCGCGCCGAATTTACCAGCAAGTTCTGTTGATTCGAGGCTTGAGGTTATTATTTTGCCAGATAGTTATGAATTTCTGCAGCAAGCAGTCTAGTTTCAAGTTAACAGCGTTTATGAGTTGGGTTTAACACTTACACCAATTAAAGAAGCACGTAAATACCTTATACCTCAGGTGTGAATAATCTAAGGTCCAGGTACATTTTGACTGGTAGTTAGTACATGTAGCTTCGAGAATATAGGAATAAGGAACAACATGTCCACACCGTTTATTCAGTCATAGGCTAACTACGGCTAGCCCGCTAACTAGCGAGCCAGTGACATTAAACTTACTTTTTCGGTGTAAATGGTGTTAAGGCGGCACAGCACAGTGATTCCTGAGGAGAGAGGTTCAGGGTTAATGAAAAGTCAATGCTTTTTTGCCTGCTGGTGCCACATCTTACAATAAATAGTGAATAGCCCGCTACAGATTTGCTGCAGTTTTGTTATGCTCTTCAGCACACTTCCTGCTACGTCACACTTACGTCAATTATGGGTAGGGGTAGACAGCGACCTCCAGCGACCGATGCGTGGCAATATGCAGCGAGCCAATGATGTCATTTGTATTCCAGGCTGCCACCTGCAGAAAATTAGTTATTTAAATTCATTTATATGGAGCCTGGTCATACAAATGGATGTAGCTGCAGGCCCCACACATTGTGTTTGCCTTTTAATTTCATCCTCTAAGAGTAATGCTGACTCTAAATAATGGTACCGACTGCTTTTTCTTCTCTTCCCCTTCCATTATCCATGTGCAAAGTGCACAATACCTCAAAGCTGCAGACCTCCACTACTTGAACTTAAATTGTAAATGTTAACATGAATGCATTATTTATTTTCTTTGACAATATGTTCTGGATTTTTGGGATTTTCCCATTTTATTTTAAACATTCTTTAAGAACAGGTCCAGGACAGGAGTTTGTCTCCTCCACACATCCACTGAAATGACAAAAAGGCAGTGATAGATGTGTTTTATCCAGTCAGCTCCTTCCTATCACGGGATTCTGTCTGAATTACTGTAACAATGAGATACCTTCATGCCTATTCCCTTTCTGTAAACACACACATTCACATTTACATCATTCCTAATGGTCTACGACTCTAATGGGACAACTGATGCTGTTGGCTGTAAATGCCAATTAAGGAACTGAATTGCTTCTGTAAACAGTCAGTACTAATTATATAATGCAATTACAATGAGGGTTTTAAATGCTGTAATTGTACCACCATCTAACCTCATCCATGGTGCTGTCCTACCTTGCTGCTAGTAATCTTTTCTACACACTGAACTGCTGGCGGTGTCCATCGTGTTTGGCCGCTATTTTCAACTTCCTGTTTTCTGTTGCAAATCTCACAGGCTGTACTAGTAATGGACAGGCTGCAGCTACTAAGCAGCTGTCTTCATCCGAGCCTAATCCTTTAATAAACATCCTCTGCATTATACTGTATCGTCCCATTGTGCACTGAGAACCCCAAAGTAAACAGTCTGATAGGTTTTAAGTCACAACAGATCGATAGAGCAGTGGATCTCAGGTGGATTCTCTAATTGCTCTAGTTTGACTACTGAGCTTTTCTGTACTGACTCGCATCCTTCAAAGACAAGCTGCTACTTCTCCTGAAGGGAATAGTTTGACAGGGAATAGTACTCGGGAACAGTTTGAAAATAATTGGGAGGTTACAGTGAAAAGAAGAAGATCCTAGGTTGTAACATCATGCAACGACAAGCTATTACACGATATCTGGGGAGCTTTAGTACACAGATATGCTGGCAAGCTGCTGGCTGTAGTCCATCCATCCATCCATCCTCTTCCGCTTATCCTGTTCAGGGTAGCTGGAGCCTATCCAAACTGTCATTGGGCGAGAGGCAGGGTACACCCTGTACAGGTGGCCAACCTGTCGCAGGGCTAACACAGAGTGACAGACCACCGTTCACACCTATGGGCAATTTAGAATCACCAATGAAGCTAACGCCACTGACTGTGGAGGAAACCCATGCAGACACGTGGAGAACATGTAAACTCCACATAGAAAGCTGGATTCTAGCTGTGAGGCAACAGTGCTAACCACCATGCCACCTGCCTAGCGCTGCACCATTTCCATAAAATAACCACAATTTTAAATCATTTTACCAGCTTATTATATTCCACCACCCAGAATTGAATAAGCAGCAAGGAAAGCTAAAAGCACATTATTGTTTCCAGGCATGTTTCTGTTACATTTGATCCGATTTTGTCAGAGTAAAGACACATAGTCGTGACTGTATTACCCTTTGGCTGGAATAAATTTGCATAGGATACATGAAAAATGGCCCTCAATAATATCTAATGCTCTTTCAGTGCAGTCATTTTCTGTTACTGTATATCGCTCTGTATCCTGTCTTTTGCCAGCTCTTCTCTGTGTGCAGCAAGCCTATCACTGCACGCGCCTTTTTCTACGGAGCTCAGCAACAGCAAACCTCGACAATGAGTGGAGAGCCAGCCAGCCATCCAGCCATCCAGCCAGCCAGCCAGCCAGCCAGTCAGCTGGAAAAAAAAAAGTAAAAAAGTTGGCCCCTGCTGAAGTTTTCAAGGTCACTGGCCATCAACAGCCTCTCCAAATTGTGTCCCCCCCGGCTGCCCTACTGATGAGATTTCAGTCTGTGAAAAGCACTGCAGCAGTGCTGCTGCAACAGTCTAATTCCAAGTAACAGTTCCCTCTTTTCATATTTCAGAGACAAAATTCTCAATAATTCTCAATTGTACATTTATACTTGTAATTTTAATATGCACACAAAATGCTTTCTTGTCTTCAAATGAATCCAGTGTTATCAGAGCATCTCCTATTGTGATGACGGCTCTGTGGGGTCAAGAACTGCCTTCATTTTTGACTATAATTAAAAGGATATTAACGCAATGGACTTCAGCACATTTCTTTACATAAAAGAGCCTCAGGATCTTCTCCCTTCATGTCGTAATTCTTTTCATCTTCAAAACACTGTGACGGTTCCTGGGCCTTAGTTCATGGGAAAGAGAGCAAATGTTTGCCTTTTAATGTCTCACAAAAGTCTTTCCTATTGCCTCTTGCCAGCCACCTTCTGAGATGATGGTACATATTAGATTTACCGTTTCAGGCACTTACTTATTGCAGTGATGCAAATCGCCTCTCTAACTACCCAAAGTATTACTTTGCTGCTTTCAGCTTTTCTTGCACCAGGATCAAGGTTTGGAAAATCGTGTTTGTCGCCCACATTGCTCCTCCAGGAGGTGTTGCATCCCAGCTGCTTCAGATTCAGGCTTGAATTCACTTTTGGGTCCTTGGTACCCCAAATGCGCAGATGCAAAACAATAATTATTTGCCTACAATATTTAGTGAAGAAATGAGCTCACCATTAGTGTTTAAATTTGTCTTTCTTTGTATGATTTGTATGATCAGCAATATCATTGCTATTAATAATGCTGTATGTAATTACTATGGAAGAAGGGGACAGCCTGCATCCCTAATGACAACTGCAAGAAAGAACTGTTCTTTTCTCTAAAATACCTCAAAGTTACTTGCAGTATGTAATTGTGTTGTACTGTATCAGCATTTTAAGTAGTAACCAGTAATTTTAGGTACTGAAAACCATAAATTCAGAAGCATTACGTGATAATTGTTGGGAAATCACAGGCTGTATTATGAAGTGCTACCTTACATTCCGCCTCCTCACGTATCCAGAAGGAGGCAACACCTATAAGTCTGATCCTGCAGCTGATACTGCATTCACAGCACTGTAGTGTTTCCAATAGTAGATCTACTGACCGGCCACTTTGTTAGGTCTCACGCACACGCTATAGCTGCCTCAGCACCACATTTTAGCCATTCTTTGTCTATAAAAAATATTTTACTCTCTTCCTCAACTTTTCTGAAATGAGCCTTCATCAATGTAGACTCTGTTCTCTTTTGACAGTAGAAATAAAGGCTTTATTTTACATTTACACTCCTCCGCTTTCATCTGAGCTCATCATTCAACTTGGCGAGCAGACTTTTTGCGCAGCAGCATTGTCGTCTCCGGCTGTCATCTGATCCCTATGCGGCCTAATGAGTAATAGGCAAATGTGTCTGCGATGCCTTTTTTTCTCCCCTCATCTCACCTCACTTTAATGAGTGTGAAAAAAAAAATATCACTAGTCACTTATCTAAATGTGTTATAATAAACTCACAACACGGACCGCTCTATTTCACAGTTTCACACATTATTAGCAGCAAAGTTGTGTATCCGTCCTTTCAAAATGCTCTGACCCGCGTGCCGATGAGTGTGTCAGCATGCAGGAGCCCACATTTGACCCAGCACTTATTTAAAGGTAAAACACGACCACCTTAATCAGACAGGTGAGACAAAATGAAGGCAAAAAAAACACAGTGTCTTAGTGAGGTCACTGAAAGCTAGCACACCAGTTTCCTATTGATATTCTCTTTTCTTGTGTTTCAATGATGGTGGTAGAAGAGCAGTGTAGCTGTAATACATACATAATACATACTCAGTTAAAATGTGGTCAACTATCAGAGCATATATATATATATAAGCACAATAAAACCTCTCAGTGGCACCTCACACACTGCGGATGGGGGCATCCTGTTAGAAATCGCTCCCATCAGGAAATAAATTTGATAAAGGCGATAATGCAATTTGGAGCGATGCTTCCTGCCAGGTTCAGCCTGGACAACCTCCTGATTTGGAAGACATGGGGGGGGGGCTGGTTTGGGTTGGGACCAAAAATGGATATCACGCACGACAGTCGCTCATTTCATCTCATAAATGTGATAAATGAAAACCACTTCAGTCTGATGGTAAGACCAGCATTTTAGAGCTGCTCTCAGGCCTTTTACAATAGTTGGATCACTTCCGTGAGGTTAACCAATGGCTTTGTGCAACTGTAGACGTGACTTTGTAGGACTTTCAAATGAAGTAACACTGGGCGGTGTGATGCAGACAGCTTCAGTTGCCAAAGTACCCTAAAAGCAAATTTCACATTAGCAGCCACCTTGAAACACCTCCAGGCACTTACAGTATGAAGGGAGGTTTTTTTGGAAACATTATTGTATGGATCAGGGGTGGGCAAACTATGGCCCGTGGGCCACATCCGGCCAATTGGTTTTTTTTAATCCGGCCCACCGAAGATTGGTACAAAATTGCCCAAATCGAATCGCATCATAATTATGACTGACGTCGAGGATTCTGAGAACTGCTACAACAAAACTAACACCAGACTTCGATGCACTGGCAAAAACAACAATGAAAGCATTAACACTGCGATGCCTTTTTTGTGTTCACGTTTGATATGTGTGCATCTGGTGCTGGCCCGGCCCGTCTGTCAAAATTTCAAAAAGTCAGCGTGGCCCCAGGACCAAAAAGTTTGCCCACCCCTGGTCTAGATCAACTTTAATGTCAGCGGTCACCAACCGGGCCTGAGAAACCCTACCGCACTGAGTAGGTTAATGTGGTGATGACTGGAGAGAAGAGCCGGAGTTAAATCCTGTTGGTGAGTGGGAGGGAACAGCTGGAGCCAAAAAGAAGCCACGCCTTCCTCTGCAGGAGGAAACGTCAAAGGGTCAGGCACACACCTGCACGTGACAGAGAGGCAACAGAAAGAGGGCGGGTCAAAACCCAAAAGCACCAGAACCACAACTGCTTTCTTTAACATGACAATGACTGCACTTGTACTCCTTTGGGATGACAAATCTGCAGCTGCTGTGTGATCCTAACACGTCAATATGGACCAAAGTCTCTGCATAGATAGCAGGTGAGTCTATGCTATGTAGAATCAAAGCACCACCTTCTTTGTGACGAGTGTGATTGCTTGGGGAGCAATGCACAGGCTGTCAGTGAAAAGCAATGATTTTATAACTCTAAAATCAGCTAATATGACACACTGATCATTGTGCATGTGCCGCCAGCACCACACGCCGTTCTGTTTCGCTGCCATCGTCTCGGAGTTCTGTTGAATTAAATGTTCTCATCCTCACACTACTGTAGAGCTTATGGGACATCTTTTTAACTGCAGCCCCCTTTAAAAAGGCCTTGTGATAACACTAAATAAGGCATTAAGTTTTCATTATCATTTTACATTTAAACAAATGACATCTAATTATTGTCGAGTGAGCACTGAGGTAAAAGTGTTAACTTTCTAGCCTGGATGGAGACGATCTAGTCTCTTAATGGCGTCTCAGTAAGTCGCTTTGAAATTGATCTATAATCTATTTGGCACAGTAAATACCTCATGAATTGCTAATACAATTAATTGGGGATTTACCATGACTGAGGAGTGATGGGTTCTAAAAGCTCTGAGGTTACGGGGGTCTGCGGTTGCGTCTGGTTATCTGTGGTTCACTTCATTAGCATCACTGTTTTTGCTCAGGGAGACGTGATTGAGAGTAGTGACAGCGCAGCATCTCTTTTCATTTGACATCAGACAGACAGATGGGCTCCGGTTGCTGTCCGGGCTGGCAGCCTGATGCCCACCGCCAGCATCCATCAGGATCGGTTTAACATCAGTCCTTTCCCCCTAACCTACATGGCCATGAGAAATGGGCCAAAACTGCCCTCAGAGCAGCCCCTGGGGCCTCCGTGAATCCCAGCTTTCCTAATTCTGCTACCCGGCTCTTCTATCTCTCCCTGAGACGTTAGATCTGAAAAAGAAGAAAAAAATAATACACATGTTGAGGTGAAGGCCAGGCATATTCAGGCACTGTAACTATGGGCAGAAGAGCAAAAATAACAGATGAATCATGAGTAGGATCACATGGAACCATAATCTGATATATTTATTAAAGACTGACCCTGTCAATTCATACTACTTTTCAGTTTTTTTAAAAAAAGATGGACAGGCTACTGGGCCGTAATCAGCTCAGTCTCTTTGTATGGTTTCAATGCAGGCTCCAGGTTTGAAACAAGGCACAACAACAATGATCTGTGTTGCCATTCAAAAGAGGGAACTTCAAAGAGACTCATTTTCTCTGGCCCAGCTGCACTGTGGCTCGCTGCCACAGGCCAATGGTTATAATGAGTTTGGGGGGAAAAAAGCATTTTGCAATAGACAGCTAGGCAGACTCCCACTGCAAGCTACCGTACAGTGTCTCAAACTGATCATGAGATGTTGTCAGGAACAAAAAAAAACACCTTATATATCGCCTGTAACATCATAGCTGTATTGGTAAAAGCCTCCAAAATGTCACATGAACATCAAAATTTTGATGTAACATTTAAAAAAAAATGAGAGATCTTTCTCACCATATTTGTGTCTGGTTTTATAATATTTACGAGTAATTTTTTTTTTTTAATTTTAGCTTGTTAAATCAATAAACAACAAACTTTGATTTACAAGAAATTAATTTAGTGATGATAAAAGGCTCTGCTTTCTCTCCAGGCAGAATCTTTGGCTGTTCATGTTTAGGATAAACATACAAGGATGATGACGTGACACGTGGAAAGACGATAACATGCAGCTGGAGAGGGGAAAGGGGCAACATGCCCCTTTATATAGCCCCATTATATAGCACTTATGCCCCATTATATAGCACCAAATCACAGCCATAGTCGCCTCCAGGTGCTTTATATTGTATGGCAAAGACCCTACAATAGTACAGAGAAAACCCAACAATCACACAACCCTCTATGAGCAGCACTTGGTGACAGTGGGGAGGAAAAACTCTCCTTTAACAGGAAGAAACCTTCAGCAGAACCAGGCTCGGGGGGGGGGGCACAAATGGCATGCTGAGGAAGAGAGCCAGAGATTAATAATAAGTAATGATTAAATGTAGAGTGGGGTTTAAACAGAAACAGAACAGAACTACTCATTGCATCATGGGAACCCCCCAGCAGCGTAGGTCTATTGCAGCATAGCTAAGGGAGGGTTCAGGGTCACCTGATCCAGCCTTAAGTATAAGCTGGATCTTCTTTGAGCAGTCTAGTGGGGTCTAATGCATGTTGATGATTGGGAGGAAGTAACCTCTGAAGTTAAGTCTGAAAGATCAACTGGAGCAAAAGAGTCTAAAAAAAATTCCAGAAGTGCTGAAAGCAGCCGAACATGAAGATAAGTTCCTGAGATGGTTATAAATATTTTTTTCTCTAACGTCTAAAATTTTATTTGTGAAGAAATTCATGAGGTCATCACTAGTTAAACAAACGTTTTCCAGACCAAATGGAAATCTTCTAAATCAGCGAGTCACCATTTCCTCTCCAGCTCCTGGGTCTTTGCTCAGTGTTTTTCAGTCTTTGAGATTCTGTTATTGTTAAAGTTCTTCTTTGTTTCTTAGTTTTCTTATGGTTTCCTTCTTCATTGTTGTATTTCCTCATTTCCTTGTCGTGTGGTTCCTCATTGCAGTCTCTCTCTGCCCTTTGCGCTCCTCAGCCCTGTTCCCCAGTTTTGGATTTTGTTATTCCTGTGAACAATTTATATTAAAGGGGACATTATCATGCAAAATCCACTTTTCTAGCCCTTAAATACATTTTTTTTGTGTACTTTGAGTGTCTAGCACTGCAGGAAATTTAAATGTGTAGCTATCTTTATATTCTTCTTGGCCTGGTATTGGTAGTAGCCAATACCAGTAGGTGGTCAACTCTGTTTATCAAGACAAAAGTCAACACTGTGTGATATCCTTTTTCTGCAGAATGCATGCAGGATTTATTGTCTTTCCATGGTGCCAAAACTAATACCAAATAGTTTACCCATGTATTCACTGTGCTGGATTGGCCAGCCAACTTACCTAACCTGAAGTCCAAAGAGAATCAGGTTCGGGTCAAGAGGAAATGCTGAAAGTTGGTGGAAGAACAATGTACACTCTATCGCCAAAAGTATTCGCCCGTCTGCCTTTTGAACTCCAGTGACTTCCCATTCTTAATGCATAGGCTTTAATATGATGTCGGCCCCCCCTCCACCATTGGACTGCCAGATGGATTCATCATTCCAGAGAACACGTCTCCATTGCTCTAGTGTCCAGTGGTGGTGGCTTTACACCACGATCAAATCGCACTGTAGCGATTTGATCTGCAGAAAGTTGGCGACCTCTGCGCACTATACTTTCTGGCGAGCTGTGCCATGCTAAGCTCTAACAATTTACTACGAAGCTGCTCTCCAGTTACGTGCCACTTTCATGGCACTCATAACATCCCAGCAGACACCTCCAGACCACCTCATTCAGAGGGCAATTCAATCCCTCTAACTGTGAACACTTGGCTGAAAAATGTCCTCTCCCAGTCACAGGACTCCTTCATGAGCACAGAATGGAGTATGTTTGAGAATCCATACGTGAAACTGCCGTTCTGCACATTGAACTCCAGATTAAAGATCCCAATCCTGCCTTCAGAGCAGGAGACAAAGCATGGTACAGCATTACAAGGGCCAACCTGAAAAAGGGCATCAAAGCAGCCAAGGAATGATACAAACAGAACATTGCAACATCTCAACTGTTAAAGCCGATGCTTCACCGGCTGAGGAACTGAGCAGTAGACCAGTAGGCCATCAATCCCTCCCCCTGCCTACAGCAGCTCCTCAATGACCCTTCACCAGCACCTACAGGGCGAATTGCTTCACTGAAGATGCCATCGCCCTCGCCCTGAAAAACGTGGTCTTCCTCCTGTTACCAGGTTTCATGATGTTCTGCCAGAACTTCCCAAATTTTGAATGAGATCAATACAAAGGCCAACACCAGAAAGGTATTTAGAAGAACAGAATCAATAGCCGTTCCTCTAAATGGTGACTTCTGAGATGAATTCAATTCTAAGACCATCCCAGCCAAGAGTAAAAATGAAAAGCCTTTATTCTTCACTGTTAAAACCTGGAGGTACATTTCACTGTGAACCCCTTGTGTTCCTCTTTTAAATCCATCACTACAGGTTTGATTGATTTTCTTCTAAATTTATTCACGTATGTTTACTGTGGGGGGAAAGAGATTTTTTTTCTGGGTCTCATCTTAGCGGCTCTTTTGTCTGGCTCAAAGGCAGCGACCTCTTCCACGTGTTTGTTTGGGGATTTCATGCCTCACATGCACTCATTAAGCTTTATTTATCATGCAGTGAGCTGTGAGCCCTTTAAACACTTGCCCCGGCTCTACCATTTTGCCATGATTACACAATTTGTTGATACTCCTGTTTCCCGGACACCCCCAATTGCAAATACGGATTTGTGTAGGAGCTGACTATCTGGCTGCGAACATTTTGCTTATTCTGTCTCACTGGGTGGGATGATGCATGAAGCCAAGGACATGCATGTGCCTTTTTGTGATGATTTTGAAGCTCTCTTCTCTGATTTCGAATCTCCAACTCAGCAACTGCTAATAGGAAACTGGAAACGAATCTTTTTTTTTTTTTTTGCTCGGTCCCTTTGGGGGTCACCACAGTGGATCATCTGCCTCCATCTCATCCTATCTTTGCATCCTCTTCTGTCACACCAACCCTCCTTCACTGCATGCATGTGTGCATCTCTGTGGTCTTCCTCCTTTCCTCCTGTTTGCCAGTTTGTTCACTGTGCCTTTATATGTGAGCTGTGTTTTAATTTCTAATCTTCTACAACTAGAAAAAAATGAGCAAGGCAAATTTACACTCCCAAAAATGTCATGGAAAATATCCGGTCTGCTACAGCGCCTTGACGCACTCTACATGTCTCCCTTTCATGGTTCATTTAATATAACTTCCCATGGCTGCCAGAGCTCAATAACGAAGCCCTCTCCCCCAGCTTGACACATCTCTGCTTGAAAGTCTATTTTAGCTGCACCCTTCCTGAATACACCACCTCTACAAGCACCCCGCTGGTTTTTAAGGGTGTTGCTTTGTCCCTCGTAGGTTTTCTGGGGTCAACACCAACGCTTCCCCCATTGCCTTTGAACTTGGTTCCCACTTCCCTCTAAGTGTCAGCGGCACTTGGAGTTGCTGTCCTCAGATTAAAGAGCTCAGCAGTTGAGAATACAGCACATAGAGTTCACAATAGTGGCATTAAACTGCTGTGTGTAACAAACTGCGTTGGCAGAATTTGCTTACGTTTTAATGTATAATGGCAGACAGAAATAGTTCCTCAATTCAATTCAATTCAATTTCAGTCATATGGTGCTAAATGGCAACACACAGTTGCCTCGAGGTGCTTTTTATTGTAAGGTAAAGATCCCACAGACAGAGAAAACCCAACAGTCAAAACGACCCCCTATGAGCAGCACTTGGTGAAAGTGGGAAGGAAAAACTCCCTTTTGACAGGAAGAATCCTCCAGCAGAACCAGGCTCAGGGAGGGGGGGGGGTCATCTGCTGCGACCGGCTGGTGCCGAGGGGAGGGAGAGAGGACAATCCCGTGTCAGTTTGCCCTCTTGTTTTCCAGATCTTCTGGCCAGAGCTCTGCCTTGCAGGTAGAACAGGTTGTCTGCTAACAGGAAGGATGGTGGTTCCATCCTGTATGTCAAGTCTTTACACTAAAACAGGGTTGAGAGATGTACCGCAGGGGCCCGGATTAGCAGAGGTGAAGCCTAACGATAGTAAATCGGCTGCAGAGGTCAAAACCTTCTGTTTTTACTGCCGGCTTTTTATGGCACAGATGTGTTTGTGGATGGACTTTACCTCAGACTCCAGTCACAAAGGCTTAGAGAGCAGTTGGCGACTGTTACTCTGTGACACCGACAAAGTGATTTGCGCGTCACGTGATGTTTATTTTTATTTTTTGTTCATGCCCCATTGCTCCTATTACCATTGCGCCTGCAGACACCAGCGTGTCATCTCTCGTCGTCAGCAGATTGAAATTCCTCCAGACATCCTTCCTATATACACTGCTCAGACATTAAGGGACTCCCAGTAGATTCCAAACAACGGCAGTTTTTTGGAGGCAAGCCAAGCGCAGACAGCCGTCTGGGTTTCCTGTGCGTCTTTTATCCCGGATCAAACAATCAGACATGAAACATGTGGGAGCGGTGTCTCTTCTGCTTATTGCTCCCTTTCTGGGAAAAAGCTGAACAGGCTATAATGATCATTCAGACTGTTTCTCCAGACTCCAACTCATCTCGCGGCACCTGCTGAGACAGGGTTGTATATATTTAGGAGCAGGTGATCCTTTTTACCCCGATACACTGCAGCTTTTTTTTTTTTTGCTTATCATTTCATTTAGCAAGCAGGCAATTTTCACATGGTTATTGCAGCTGTCATATTGTCCATAAATTCCCAGACAGAAAGGAGGCATATTCATCCCTGCAACTTAGTCTGATGGGCTAACTATCATTGGAGCGTGTGCAGTGTGGTAATGAGCCAAGAGCTGTTTGTGCTGCAGGCTTCCTGCAATCTCAGCTCTCCAGACAAAGAGCCACATATATGTGTGTTTAACTTCAGGTGTTGGAGGGCTTTAAAAAAATGAAACTTTTATGAGCAGATATCTCACGGGTCTATCTCTATGCCTTCCATTCTGTTGATAATTGCATTTACCCTCTCAGGTCCCCTGTCATTCATTCAGCCTAATTAGCTCTCCTGACCCTCTAAGCATGGCTGTGACCTCTTCATCCTGAAGAGGCTGACTTTCTGCCTCATCATTTTGACTGTTGGCAGACAACCAGCGCCGACCAGTGTGCATCTTTCTTGGGCCAATACGTGCCCCTAATATTTGCAAGAGATTGTTCCTCAAGTGAATTAATACCTTACCAGATTTATTGTCCCAGGAAAAGCCTACGTAGCCTGCATGTAGTGCACATATTTGCATTTAAACCAACTTGTAATACAAGTGAGTAGTGCAAAACTGCCACTGGCCAGCCCTCCAGAATGCACCCAATTAATTGGTAACTCATTGACAAGCACACTGCTATGGAAAGACAATTGTGTCTTGTGATTTCAGTTGAACAATGGGCCTATTTAAAGCTGACTGCAAGGCTTGTTGTAAAGGAGAATTAATGTTTTGAATTAATCAGCACCTAGCTTTGCTTTTCTTCCTCTGTGATTTAGTGTCAGCGGGAAGAAGCCGGGCATAAAGTCATAACTCACAAATTAATCATTTATAATCATTCATTTCACTTTCTGGCAAACTGCAGTGGAAAAAAAAAAAAATAACGATCATGCACTGATAAGGTTTTTAAATGGCATGTTTTTCCACCGTCCTTTATCTTTAGAAATAAAGTCATGGCTTGGGGTTTGCTGCAGTGTTGCAGCATGAGGCCGCTTGAGAACAGGGCTGGTGTTCGCACAGGTTACAAGTGAAGCCCAGAGGACGCCTCTAATGTGACTGTAACCCTCCGTGGCTTCAGCACAAATCACACTGTACGCCCCAGGCACGCAGTGGTAATTTTTATATACACGTGTAACATCCTGCAAGGAAGATGTCCCCTTCAGAAGCCCCCCCCCCCCACCCACTTTTAAACAACTCAGGGGAGAAAGTCTGTTAAATGACGTCACATCGAGCATTTCCTACACCCCAGAGGTTCGGACGACGTATCAATTTGGTCCTCGCCCTCGAGGGTTGACGGCTGATGCAATGTGATGTGCTTCTTTTCTGTTATTGCTCTCATCTTTCACAGTGCACCTCTCTCTGACACTTGCCACAAGCTGTGTTTTAATGGGGCAGATCCACTGAGATGAGATGAGTGGTGCTCGATTCTGACCAGAGCAGGGTTAAAACGAGGGGAGCCACCGGTAAACGTGGTTTCACCGTCACCGACAGAATAAAAATGCACTCATCTCCAGCTCGAAGCATAATTACATTTTCACAGGAAACAGCAGCACTTGTGTTATATACTCGTTTTTAATTTGAGTGTTAAAAAAAATAATATGATAGATTTTTTTCTTTTTTTTTTAAAGAGTGCCATCATCGCCATGGCTGAGGTTAAAAAGCCAGAAACATAAACCCACGCCCATGGGGTTTTTCATTGTTTAAATCATTGTGACCTCACCTGTAATGTTTTCACAACTCCCGACTGGAGAATTAGGACCACCTCCTCTTTATCGCCTTAGATAAAAATAATTTGAAGCAGAGTCTGGGGACGAGGGGGATGACTCGCCCATCACTGGAGGCGAGGTCGCTGAGGCAGTTAAACAACTCCTTGGTGGCAGGGCAGGGCCCCTGGGGTCGCCCGGACTTCCCGAAGGCCCTGGACATTGTTGACACACCGCTGCAATGTCACGTGGAGATCTGGGGAGGTGGTCCCCATCTTAAAGAAGAAGGGTGTGCTCCAGCTACAGATGGATCACACTCCTCAGAACACTGGGCCAGCTCTTTATCCTCTCAAAGATATCGGAGTGTGTGTGGGAGTTTGCCCATCCAGTCTACATGTGTTTGGAGAAGCCATTTGACTGCATCACTCGGGGTATCCTGTGGGGGGGTGCTGCAGGAGTATGGGGTGTCTGGGCCATTGTGGCAGGACATTCAGTCCCTGCAGAACCACAGCAAGTACTTGGTTCGCAATGAGTCGGATCATTTCCTGTTGGTGTCGGGCTACTCAGGCCCTTTGTCACCAAATTTCTAGGCTTAGCCAAGAGGCGGAAGGCTTCACCTTTGGTGGGCCCAGAATCTCATCTCTGCTTTTTGCAGATAATGTGATTCTGTCGACTTCATCGGGTGGTGGAGTGGTTTGCAGCTCAATGTGAAGCAGCAGGCACGAGACATGCTGGAGAGATTATATCTCTTGGCTGGCCTGGAAACGCCTAGGAGCCTCCCCAGGTGAGATGGGGAGGTGACTGGCGAGAGGGAGGTCTGGGTTTCTCAGCTTGGGGTCCAGATAAGCAGAAGTATATGGATGGATGGATGGATGGATGGGTAGATGGATGGATGGATGGATGGATGGGTAGATGGATGGATTTACTTTTGATGACTTCTTGAAGTTGTAGATGCTCGCTATGGAAAGTTAACCATAGATTAGCACTGTAAAAAAGTCAAATTACTTTGTACAGCATGTTGGTCACCAAGAAACTCCAAGCAATGGACTTATAACATCTGTATTGTTAGAGGTCCAGTGTATATAAAAGGTGGAAGAAGCCTCCAGATCTGTGTACGGTACATGCCTTAAACCTGCTTTCTAACGGCCTGCAGGTATCAATTTATCCCCCATTCTTTCCTGACTAAAACATGAGTAAAACAGATCATCTAGGACGCTTCCCACCTCAACTGGCTCATTTTGATGTGGAGGAAAGCTGGAGGTCACCATCTCATGAAGCTAGAAGAACGGTGCCATCTGCAAACACCAGAGAAGCAGTCCTGCAGTCACCAAAATGGAAAGCCTCTGCCTGTCTGACTGCTGGCAAAACCAAACAAGATTTCACTGCGGCCGTGCCGAATAGCCAGAGTTCATCCTGGTCAAGTCTGTTTCAATACAACACCATGTTGCGTTTGTATTTTACGGCCCCATTCAGGGTTAAATGGAGAATAAACAGCCTTTAGGTTTTGGCTACTTTGTGACCAACAAGGTGCTACCATGTGACTGTGCAGTATCCTGAATTTCTCAGTCCGATTTCAAAATGCCCAAATGGGAATGGTCATTTCAGAGCTCCAAAGCAGGACTTCATAGCGGTGGGCGCAGTCATGGAGGCCACGTCGATTTCTATATTCAGTCTCGTGTGTATAAAGCAGTACCTGCAAAACATACTGTAAGGATATGTACCACTAGCCAGGTCATACTCAGTCAAGTAGCTATCATAGCAAACTCTGAAGCGTATTCACGTAAGCAAATCTTATAAATATAAGTTTACTTTGTAAGAATATGAAAGGTCACCGACACAGCATGCAAATGTTTTCATCCTCTTATCAGATAACACTCACTTCCTTCTGCTCTCCTCCTCTGCAGAGATATATGGATGCTTCAAATGAAAATGTAGCCAACTCAGTGAAACGTGCCAAGCTACAGCTTTTGGAGCTGTAAACACAATTATAAATCTGGGGCTCCATCTGTTTTACTTATCGTAAGTTTTACTCAATTAAATGAATGACTCCTTCTGGTCTGAATATCCTGAAAAGTATCAGTTTTCTAAATGTTTTTCCTCCTCCCCCCCCCCCCCCCCCCCCCCCCCCCCCAGGCCTTTTTTCTCATTTCTCAGCCCGCGCCCCCC
>VUQK01030391.1:2789-21538 GCA_015106715.1 Bujurquina vittata
ACACAAACAAAAGAGCCAAAACCGGTTCGGGGCCCCCCCCCCCCCCCTCATTTCCTAATCAATGGACGGCATTGAGCACAGCTCAGAGAAATGACCCCTGTTCATTGATCACCTCTGACCCAGAATGAACAAGCTCAAGCATTCTGACAGCACCCGGGAGGAGTGGCTGAAGCAAAGGAGTTGGATAGTGGGCAAAACAATGATGCCAACTGGGCAGCAGGCTTCTCCTCCCCTTTGCCCTTTCTTCACAGCTCCTTTAGCAACCATGTGTTAGCTTTTCTTCTCACCTAGCGTGGGGAATTACCTGGCTTTGTCTAGCCCATCCATGCATAGAGGTCAGTACAGTGGACAGTTATTCAGAGATGTTCTCTTCTATATACATGTTTTTTTGTTGTTGTAGTTCCATATCAGCCAACACAGTGGATGCTTGTGCATCATCCCATACACTGCTGCCTACTGGTCTGTCATGGGAAGTTGTTTTTGTTATTTTATTTATCTGAATGTAATTAACAGGATCAGGATTAGTCAATGCTAGCAGCGGTGACAGTGGATTTGAAGATGCAATATAATTTTCTGCTACTGGTATATTAAATACACATTTATCTGGTTCAAAAGTCAAACGCATGGTGTCCAGCTGAGAGGACACGTTTGCAACTCCATGAAAATTGGTTCATAAACAACATTTCACTTGAATTGTTTTTTCATGCCTAATGTAGTAAAACTTCACTGGAAATTCCACATTTAAATATTTGAGTTGGCAGAAAAGCAGAGCAACTGGCTCTGTAATCTGCTGTGTTATGTTGTGATGAGTAACTATTTCTCTGTTCATATGTGTGTTGGCTTTGTGTTTGGAATTCATTTACCCATCTGCTTTAGTGTGCAAACAAGGCAGTGTAGCAGTTGCAGAAGCATGAAGCGCTTCATCTGCCTTCCTACCAGCCTCTCCGTCTCTCACCTGGCTCCATCTGTATGTGCCTAGCTTCATTCTGTGTACACATTTGTCAGCACATCACATTACAAATGTGATATGGATAATTGAGGTGTTGTGTTTCAGTGATACTACAAAGGGAAGTGACAAGAACAGGCTACTGTCCCACTAAAAGTGAGAGCAAACAGGGTCCAAAAGCAGGCAAAGCTGCTGGCACCAGAAAACATAGAAACAGCCTCATTATTGAATGATAATGTGGCTGAACCTTTTGTAAAAACTTACAACCAGCAGACGTTTGGCCCTTCAGAAGCAAGCTGTATGGCGTGCTTATTCCCCATCTCCTTAGCAAAGTTACCTATCATACCAAATATGCACTGTGTCAGGTTCACCTAAAGTGGTCTTCAGCCCACCTCTTGACGCATGCACTGTGAACTACACATCTCAGGGAATATTTCAGTATTAATTTAACTTTAGTCCATTGTCAGCATGTCTTGGCTGAAAAATAGTTTCAAAATTAAAATTGTAGGGTTGGATGATTGCTATTTTTCTATCACCATTTTGTCACTCTGTGAGATTCCCATAAATGCTACACTCAAACTGGGCAAAACAGTTGCTAGAGACCGCAGCACACCAAGATTATTGCAATGGTTTGTAATGAACTTGTGACCTTGTTGCCTTTGAAATGGTTGCTTTGAAGATGGGGACCAGGTTAGAAACCTCTCAAATTCAGCGGCCCTCTTCAAAGTCACTTCAGTGTATTGAATTGAATTGAATTGAATAAAATTTATTGATCCCTTGGGGAAGGTCCCGTCCGGGAAATTAAGGCTTCCAGAACACTCATCATGACAATACAGTACAATCAACACAACAGACATCGGGAGACAAGTGATCTGCGGCGTTGCTGCCTCGCTGTGAAGCGCTGCCGTTATTTCGTGAAAAAGGAAACAGTCAACATGAGCAAAAGTCAGGTTAAAAAAAATTCTTCTCGTACTATGCTCACATATGAGCACAGTACCAGTGCTGGAGAGAACCGTTATGTGCTGTATTACATTTTGGTGATTTTTCAAAAAATTATTATTATTATTGTTATTGAATTCAGGCTCTTCCTCTTTTTCGTCTGTCATTTAGGCCTGCATTGCACAAAATACACCTGCTGTAAAAGTGCGACAGCTGATTCTGCTCTTGCAAGCAGAACATACACATGCATCATTAAGATTATGCAATGCGCTGTGTGGTGCACGGAACACAGTCGTCAGTAGAATTTCACTGCAGACTGAGTCTTCCTCCTCCTGCTGCTGTCATGGGAACAAAAAGCTTAGACTGATCTGTTTAGGGACTCCAATCTTATGAAACCTTGAACGCTTGATGCAAATTTTGCTCTGCTCTTAGCTGGTGTTATTACAGTCTATTCCAGTTCAAGAGGTATTTAAAGAAAAGCTGCTAATATATTATTATTTCTTCTGGGAAGTATAAACAGTATGCAGCTTAAAATTAGATGAGATATTTAAGCTAATTTCAGTTCCTGTGGTACAGATAGCAACAGATTAGTTTGAGTAAGTTCAATTCAATTTTATTGCGAGTGACAGATGTCCTCTAGCAACTGAAAAAGATCAATTTTGAAACGATATGCTACATGCATTTACAATTATGTTTAATGTTTCCTGCTTGAATACAGCATAGGTCAAAGGTTACAGTACAGGCCATTCATGGCTGAGTGTGTCCAAAACTTTTGAATCATTTTGAATATCGTCAATTAGCCTCGAAAAAGAGTTTGTCGCTCTATAGAAAAACTCTCTGTAAAGCTAGTATATCTTATTTTTTTATCATTGTGTTGCACAAATGAAAGCTTCACTAGTTCACTATTGCTTGGACTCCTCAGACCATTACCAGTTCCCCATCAACTTGTGTCACTGCCAAGGCTGTCCACTTGGCTCTACCAAACTGCTTGGCTCCTCACTGACCACATCTTCGGCCTCTATGGGATTCCTCCCAACATCGTCTGACTGCGAACCGCAGTTTACTTTCAAGGTATGGAAAGAATTCTACTCTGCAATTGGAATCATTCAGTCCATCTGTCCTTTCCAGCTGTTTCCTCTTGTCTCATTACCTTATGTGTGTATGTATTGTCTGCATTTTCCCTTGTCCTTTGTGGCATTGATGTTGACATGCCCCACAAGCTGCGTGTAACTTCTTTTTCAGTGTTCCCTTTTGGTTATCTAAGGTGTTGTATTATGGACTTGGTTTTGGGGATTTTGTTATTTTGTTGTTGTTGTTGTTGAACTTTGCATCATGTATCAGCATTAAAGCTGTTTAAGCTCAGTCCAATCTATGGCATCCTGCATATGGGTCCAACCCTGCCTGCACATACAGCCAACCCACAAAACCTGCTCATGTTCCCCTGTCTGAGTTTGATCACCATCAGTTATTTATTATCCAGCCTCTGAAGGTGGGACGAGGTATTGTTTTAGCTATCTGATTGTCAGCAAAAATAGCAGTCCACTACCAAATTGAAATGAAACATGTTCTGTGACCCCTAGATCACCCGATTACATTTTTTTTTTTGCCATAATTAGGTAAAAACAAACAAACAAAGAAAAAAGAAATCCCGAATAATTTGAAAAAAATAAATCCTTATCTTTAGACCTTTGGGAGCTGACAGCTGTGGGAAATGACACAGTCAATTTAAGATGACGTAGCAGCGGGATGCAGCCTTGGTGAGTTTCAGTTTCAACTTGTGCTGAAAGTGTTGAGCTCACACTACGTACCAGTTTTTAAACTGTGTTGCTCGAACAAGTAAAACCAGAATTCTGATCAATAATTAATGCCCTGTTTTTATGGGGCACACGTGAGGTGTGGTGTGCATTTAGTGCAAGAAGAAACAGCAGAAATTGGATATTTGCTAGCAGAACGTGCTTGTGAGCAAAAAATAAAATAAGTTTTCCCCCATAGTTAAGGGACTCTGCCTGGTAATAGTGAACCCTAAATATTTCATCGGGTAGTGTTGGGTGGATATATGCAGTGCACAGTATTAAACATGTAGCTGTGATTCTCCTCACAGCTACATTCTCTCCCTGTTCTCATTGAAATGCATGTCAGTGGAGCTCCTGTTTCTGCTACTGTTTCAGTCTACCCTGCAGCTTCAACAAGCCCCACAGAGACGAGGTACAGTAGCAGCCGCAGCAGTAAAGCAGCCAACTAGACTGCAGCTCAAGGTTGACAAGCTCATCATTATATGGAAGAGCGTCTTCACTGGGCTGTGAGGCGATAATAATTTCAGTGAGTAGTGAGTGCCCTTTAGTGATTCACTGAATCATTTTTTTCTAGCCACCCTTTAAAGAGAAAACTGAATGTATGTACGCAGAGCAAGTTAGAATATATACTGTTTATTTGATTAGTATTTGCACTGTGCCTGCTGAATGCAACTATCTATGCTATCCATCACTTTCTTTAGTTATATATTGCAATGTAATGTTACTTCTTTGGTTTAATTTTGACAGTACGTTTTACAGCTCGGCAGCACGGTGGTGTGGTGGTCAGTACTCGCGCGAGGTCTGTGTTTCAATCTACCATGGCCCGGCCCTTTCTGTGGAGGTTGCATGTTCTCCCCGTGTTTCTGTGGGACTACTCCTCTTTCTTCCCACAGTCCAAAGGCAATCAGTTAGAAAGGGATAAGCGGAATAAAATGGATGGATGGATGGATGGATGGATGCTTTACAGCTCCTGAAAATTTAAAAATATATCATGAATTTAAAAATACAAAAACCTGATCAGAAGAAACATAAATGAATGGATATGTGAATAAATGATTAGTAAGACATAATAACTTCAGATGTAGAAATTTGTGCCTTTTAAGATATTTTTGAGCTGCATATTCTTGGAATTCTTATGTCTGTGTAACAACATGACAGCCTCCCAGACTAGTTTATTAAACACTGCTATCATGTAATCCTATCTACCTGGGATTCTGCAGTATTAATGACTCCTATTGCCATTATGATGAATTGAGCTATTCTCTCCTCTGTTCTTTGGAGATTGTATTTATAATTAAATGCCTTTCACCTCACAGATCTCTTTCCAACCTTATTCAGTTTCAACAAAATGACTCATCATTGCAGCATCTCCTTAATTTTAATTTCTACTCGTCCCTGTCGTTTTAGCTTTCTTTCACTGCTCTACTCTATCTACTGAAGACACTTTACATTTAAGTGTCATGTCTGAAATCCATGTTTTCAGCCATGGGACGTTGATCTTTGTCTGCCGCTGCAGACAGACAGCGTAGCAAATTTGATTAGTCAAACAATCCAAGAGAAAACGACATCAGCCCAGAGGTACCTTGAGAGGAGACAATTAGAGGAATCTAAACATAAACTGAGTATAACCTCCTTACTAGACAAAATGCACATCGCTTTTCATGTAAAAATGTAATATAGACTTATTGCAGTTGTGAATCATTCAGTTCATCATTAGCCTTTGGTAGGTGTTTTACAATTTACACTCTTTGTTTCAACATTTGCTCGCTCTCTTACGGAAGCCAAGAGCGGCCATGGGAGGTGTAAACTTTTTTCTGATGGCTTTCTCGTGATAACGAGTTAATTATCTCGTTATCACGTCTGCTCTCGGCTTCCGCACACTCCTTATCTAACTATTAAATACAATAATTAGTGGTGTCATAAAGATATTTCCTTCACACTGTAATTATGATTAGATTATTGCATGGTGTATGGTGTACCCTCACTGAGAACGTGCAACATGACACGCTCCAGTCCTCCTCAGATCTGTTGTTTATTGAAATGCCAGCAAGTTAACAAACACTACCTGACATTTCCAGTGGCCGGTTCAACAGCACATGTGGGGAGAAGGCCACCGCAGTGTCATCTTTCATGTCAAGAGGCCTTAGATGACAGGAGAAGAAAAGACTGCGTGAACGTACAAGCTTAGTGCTCGCAGTGAGAGAACTCATCGTCCCTTTGTGACCATGCATGACTCTCGAGAAACCTTAATCTGTCTTACAGATCAATTTCCACTCCTTCATTAAAGAGTTTCTACCTAAACATCACCCAGTGTCTTGTTGAATCAGTTTATCCTGTTACAGCTTTTGCACATTTAATCCCATTGAAAGTAATCCATAACAATAATGGTAACAAATCTCTGCTAACTGACTTACCGGGCAGAATGATTGAATAAGCCTCGGGTTGAAAATAGACTGAAAGCATTCTGAACTGGTCCATTATTCCAATGAGATTAGAACAACGGCAAAGTTAAAGCAAGACAGCACAGGCAGCCTCTGCAACCAAGCAGACTGCTTCATAATGTGAAGTCTGTAAAATACCCCAGGAAGTTTTGATTGTTATGTTGCATTCATGCGCCAAAGGCGTAATTGGCTCTTTTTGACTACTTTTGAGTTTACCTTGATATTTCACCTTAAAAATAGTTTACTGTACCTTGGCTTGTTTGGTATATTTTTCTTTTCAGCAAAACCTCACATGTGACAGTACATGTGACACATGTGACAGTATTTTTTTTTCATTTTAGCATAATGTAAAATATAATAAAACATTGAGATTGATCCTCCTGCATATCAAATAGTTTATAACTTTATGCAGGAGTTTTACCTTAAGACCCAAGGCTTTTATTCGAGAAACTGTTGAGAAGTTGCATTAATGAATGGTTAGCTTTCTGGTTGAACAAACTTTCAGGCAGGAAAAAATAGCCTCATAAAAAAGTGCAGCTGTTCATTCATTCAGGCTGCTGTGGGAGCAAAACAATATGGCAGCCGCCTGCAGGTAATTGATGACTGTTGATGACATCACAGGCGTTATCATGTATTTTGTTTGGTTTACAGTATATTCAGAGTAAAAATAGGACAGCAACCTACTTGTGACTGAAAAAAAAAATCTGCGGTTTTCCGGTGATTGTATAAAAAAAATTTATGATTACAATTAGATGTGACAACAATAGTTTTTTTCTTAATTTTGCCAGTTTTTTCTTTTGCTGATTTGTGAAAAAATGTGACGTTCTGACAATGAATGTGAATTCTGCAGAAGGCAACAGAGATTTTTTTTTGCCAATTTATCATAAATTATAGCTCTATTGGGGAGCAAAGTGGCATGGTGGTTAGCACTGCTTCCTCACAGCAAGAAGGTCCTGTGTTTGCATCCATCATCTGGCCGAGGCCTTTCTGTAAGGAGCTCTCCCATCTTACTCCTGTGTCTGTGTGGGTTTTCTCTGGATACTCTGACTTCCTCTCACAGCCCAAAGACATGCAGTTAGTGGGGTTAGGCTAATTGTTGATTATAAATTGATCATAGGTGTGAATGTGATAGCTTGCGCATGAGTGAGGGGAAAGGGGAGCAGGAGATTGACAGACAGTGATGCAGATGCTGCACTGGTCTGTTGTGGTGACAAGAGAGCTGAGCATAAAAGTGAACCTGTTGATTTACTTTTCCATCTACATCCCTACCCTCACCCATGGTCATGAATTTTGGGTAGTGACCTTAAGAATGAAATCGGAGCGTGGCTGGCCTCTGGCTCACAGATAGGGTGAAGACTGCAGTCTAACTGCATGTGGTGGCAAATCTGGGGCCTATCTTTGAAACAACCATTTCAAAGAACGCAAGTTCATTGCACACACTCACAATCATTTTTGTTGTGTAGAAGTCTCCAAACATTGTTTTCCCTAGTGCGACTGTAGCATCATCTACAGTAGTGTTGTGTAGGACATTTTTTTCACATCTTCCAATTTCAGCCACCATGCACTAATTTTGTGACAAGAAGAGGAGGTAGAATGTCATGCTCATATATTTAGATTGATTAGTGTGTAATTATGTCTTCCAGCAGATTGATGCATTGTCATAAATTTAGAATTAATCCATTAAGCATACATGGACACCAGACTGTGGAGGCTGCCATGTTGTCCATCTTAAATACAGTGGCTGAGATGGCATCGGCATTCTGCCTAAATGCATTTAATGTTTGTGGCTCCATACATAGTAAGTCCTGTAGCACCTAAGGTGTCAGAACCAGTCAAAACTTTGGACACACTCACCCATACATGTATGGATTGGTGAGTGTGTCCAAACATTTGACTAGTTATGTATGTAGTACGCCTTATATGTTACTTTAATTTACAGATCACATAGCGCTCTTTCAAACTATATATGACCATTTAACATTTGTTGATGTACATTTTCACCATCTCTTTATCATTGCTTTTCTACTCCACCACTGCTCTCTCCCCCGCCTCATTTCCACCTCATCCTGTTTTTTACAGCTATCAGTGGAAAAAACAACCGTTCTCATTGGCAAAAAAGTTCAGGATATCCTCAACAATTCAGCTTAGTATCACTGTCACAGGACAGAAATGGGCTACAGTGACTCACTGACTTGTATTGAGCTCCTTTCACAAATTTACAATACAGCCTCCTCCAAAGTAATTAGATCTGGACACATATTGGCAGCTTAGGCAAATAGCTGACTGACAGCCTACGCTCACTAAGGTGGCCAGAGCTGTTTGTCCAAGACAGCCACCATAGCTAGAATTACTTCAATTCGGTTCAATTTTATTTATATAGCGCCAAATCCCAACAGTCACCTCAAGGTGTTTTATATTGTAAGGTAAAGACCCTACGATAATGATAATGCACTTGAATTGGAAAAAGTAGGAAAAAGTAAAGTAAGAGGGTTGATGTTAAGTCGACCACAATCTGCTGACATCTAACGGTGATATTTTACACACTGTACCTTTAAGTTACCCTGATACTATTTGCAACAATACAAAACCTCTATAAACAATGAGATTTCTGCTTGCTAACAATCTTCTTTTGCAGTGCCTTTGCTACAGCATTTGTGTCTAGTGTAAATGCTGAAGAAACCTCACCCAAAAGAATGGAGGAGATTTCAGACCCACAGCCTGTTCAGCCAGTGCAGCTCCTAGATAGTGGTGGAACTGCCCAGTATGCACCAAGAACAGCCACTGGTGAACTGGAGACAACTGGAGGGACTGCAGGATCAGGCCAGATGTACTAGAGGATCTCGTCGCTCAATATGGCACCACAGCGCACCCTCTTTCTCCCCCCCATGGCTCCAAAACTCATGCTACATAATATAGTGGAATCGGATGACCCATGAAGATTACTACTGTGTCTTTTGAGGTGCAGGCTGGAAGCTGGAGACTGGCCCTTGGCTTATGAACAGAGACAAAAGGATGTGGGAACCAGGTGGCTGTAGCCAGGGACATTGGGATGGGAGGGAGATATGGTGGAGCTGGTGGTGCTTGAACAGTTGGTGGAGGGGCTCCCTGTTGGGAGGGTACAGTAAGTGCACTGCTACTGGCCAGCAACAAGGCAACCATGGTAGTGCATCCTGGTAGACCTGGAAGATGGCAGCCAGCACTGACGCCAAGGAAAAAACACGTAGCTCGACCACTGGCACAGCATACTGCTTTGGCTTGGACACTGAGTCAGGCTCGAATTAACCCTATCTATGTTTGTCTGACTCTCCAGGTCCCGGCAGCTACAGTACAAGCATTGCTCCATTCTTACAGGAAATCACTAAACATCTGGTCAGCAATGCTGAAAGTACAGGCAGGCTAGGTACTTCTGCTGCAGACCCTTCTCAGGAGACTCCATCAGCTTTCGCAATGCGCTTCATGGAAGATTTTCCATTTTAATTAGAGCAGGCTCATGGCGGTGTGAGCACTGTTTAAATTTAAAAACAGAAATAGAGAATAGACAGAGTAATCAGAACATTTTTAAAGCTAAAGTTGTCCGTCAGTGGACCAAGAGAAGCGGCTTCGTTACGCATCTTTGTTGTTTGCAAATGCGTTGTTGTCGCTTGTGCATCAGATTTACAGGCGTGCTTAAACACGCGAAAACAAAGGTTCCGGCTCCAAACTTTCAAAAAAAATGTGATTAATTGCGATAAAAAATTGCGATAGGGGTGATCAATATTGTTCATTGTGACTAATATAAATATTGCACAGAGATGTGGGTATTGCACAGTTAGAGTGTGTGTGTTTGTGAGTTCAACGTGGTGATTGCTTTGGCAAAGAAACTGTTCTTCAGTCTGTTTGTTCTGGCTTTGATGCACCTGTAGCACCTGCCAGAGGGCAGCAGGTCAAACAGTTCAAAGCCAGGGTGTGAGCTGGCCTTGATGATGTTTTTGGCTCTGCTGCGGCTGCGGGAGGTCTAGATGTCCATCGGGGAGGGGAGAAGATAGCCAGCGAGTCTTTGTGCTGTCTTGACTACCCTCTGAAGCCTCCCCCTGTCTACCTCAGTACAGCTTCTATACCATACTGTGATACAGTATGTCAGCACGTTCTCAATGGATGAGCACTGGAGGCCAGCCGCAGGTTTGAGTCCAAGTTGTTCTTCCTGAGGACCCTAAGGAAATTGCTCCTGAGTCTTCTTGATAACAGCTGTGATGCTATCTGACCAAGAAAGATCAGCAGGGATGAGGACACCAAGAAACCTGAGTGTGTGGACCCCCTCCGCACGCTCGCCATTGATGTACTGTAGAGGGGGGCTGGGTGAGGCCTGTGCTTCCTGAGGCTGATGACGATTTCTTTGGTTTTCATGGTTTTCAGTGCCATGTTGTTCTCTGAACACCAGACTTTCAATTTCAGGACCTCCTCTCTGTAGGCTGCTTCAGATGAGTTCGACCACTGTGGTGACATCAGCAAATTTGACAACTATGATCGGTCTATAATTGATACAAATTTTAATTTCTATTCATCATGTTGATGCATGATATCAGCAGCAGAGTCCTGATCTCTGGATGTGATACTCAGGATGGAAGGCTGCATTAATCTAACTGAAGATGGCAAAGTCAGCTGTGCCTACTGATGTGATGGACAAAGGGACATCAATCAAAAACACTAGACCACTAAATGCTAGTGGGTGACCAAGGTCTTAGCTCTTTAGCCTTTGTCAGATTGTTCCCATGACAACCCTAATGGAAATAAACAGGGATTCAATGCCCCGCTTGTGAACCCAGACTCATGTAGAGACTGAGCAGAATTCCAGGTGTGCCATTGGTATGCAATGTATTTGGTTGGTGAGGTGTGCTCACTTTAGCCCATTACAGTGGGGAATGACATGCAGCCGTCACCCATCATTATTGTAATTGGTTAAATTGTGACTACACATACATGCATTGCTCCCCACCTGCTGCCAATTTAACAAGACCATCCGCAGGACTAAAAAAAATAGTAATTGAAATAAAGGTGTGAGCGAAACCGTTACGTGTGTGTTCCACCTCCTAGATGGATGGACTTTTGACACCTTTTGCATGTCCTGCTGAAAAGACCATACTGTGTTTTCCCCAGTTTAACCACAAAAATTGTGCTAAAAACGTAAGGAAACACTTGAAAGGTTTCAAACTTTGAATTTTGGTTTGATTTTGAATCCAGCCATCAAAGAGTGGATGATTTTGGTTTCTACTGATCCTTTGTTATGGCTTTGTTCTCAACAAATAACACAATTTATATCAGTAAAGAACTTAAACTTGAATATTTATCAGGATTTGATGTTTAAGTTAAGTGTCCCCATAATTGTTATTTTTTGAGCAGTATATAGGATATATTGTACATATTTCTCCCTGGGGCTCATCAGTACATGTAGAATTCACTTATTTCATTTGTTAGAAAATGATCTTAAGAAAACTCAAGGAGCAGACAAAAGGGACTGTTAGGTTGGTGGAAAACTTTTATGAATGAATGAATGAATGCTTTTATTGTAATTGTCATTACATACAACGAAATTTTGTTCAGAACAGCCATTCAACAGGGGCCTATGGCATTAACAAAATGCATAGTGCAGAGAGAGAGCATAATCAAATGGATTAATAAATTCCAAAAGACAAGAAGACACAAAATAAAATGAGTGAGGTTCAGAACAGTGAGCGAGATACTTGGACTTGACATGGTTGAGAGAACATGCAGCATGAGAACCACCAGAGCCCAACAAAGTGACCTCCATCAGGCCACTGGTGTTCATGTCTTTGACCAAACAATCAGAAACAGACTTCATGAGGGTGGCCTGAGGCCCTGATCCGCTCTAGTGGGCCCTGAGCTCACTGTTTAACACTGTGGAGGCTGATTGGCATTTGCCGTAAAACATGAGCACATGTGACAAATGTAAAAGAATCCGAAGAAGCCATGGAGAATGTTATGCTGCCTGTAACATTGTTAAGCACGACTGGTTTGATGGTGGGTCAGTGATGGTCTGGGGAGGCATATCCATAGGGGTATTCACAGATCTCTGTGAGCTAGACAAAAACACTCTGACTGCCATTAGGTATTGGGAGGAAATCCTTGGACCCACTGTCACACCCTGCACTGCAGTGGATCCTGGGTTCCTCCTGGTGCACGGCAATGCCCAGCCTCACCTGATGAGAGCGTGCAGGACGTTGATAACACTGGCTGGCACTCATGCTTGCCTGATGTAAATCCAGTAGTTTGGGATTATGTTTGGGATCATCTGATGCCACACCTCAGACTGTCCAGGAGCTCAGTAATGCCCTCATTCAGATCTGGGAAGAGCAGAAAACCATTAGGAACTCATTAGGAGCATGCCCCCAACAAACTACTGTGTATCATTTTGAGTTGGTGCAACTGATTTGTTTTCATTTATTGAGCAGTGTGACACAGAGGAATAATAAGAATGATAACAAATTAAAAACAGAAATGACGGGGACCTGAGATAATACAGAGATCAAGACAGAAGCCCAAGCATTCTTATTTATGTTTATTCAATGTTTCAGTACTTCTACCATAAAAACGGGCTTTTGACATCATAGCGGAGGGAAATTCATGAAAAAAACATGATATGCTCCTTTGAAATTCAAAACCAAATAGAGCAAAATTGCAAACATACACATTTAATATAGCTTTTGCATTAAATAGAGAAATAAAAACATAAAATGACTTGCTGTTCTGGATTTTGCGTGCCAAATGAAAGCTGTCAATGAATTCGTTAAATAACGGTAAATTATCAGCCTAGTGCATACACACACATGCAGATTCACTCACTACTTTACTGTACACTTCTCCTCCCACTTGTAGGGCCTCTTCTCACCCATTGTGAATAGAGACGAATAATCTGTAGTGTTCTCAGCCCTCCTCTGCTCTGGATTGATTTTATGTAGCGTTCCAAGAGGAGAGTGAGATAATGAGACCACTGCATGCATTTTTCATGGACAGGATGAAAGCGCAACAGACACGGTTCAGAATCTACATTTCAAATAAAACTGCAGCCCACGTCCCTCCCAAAGAACCTTTGCCTCAGAAAATGAACTCATCCGTCAGTGTTCTGCCTCTAAAGTGAAGATAGCGATCTTTGCCAAAGGCAGGACAAATGCTGAAAGAGACAGTGCAGAGAAACACAATCCTCAGCTTAATTTGCAAATTAAGAGCACAGAGAAGAAAAGATGGGACGCCACTGCTAACATGAGGAATGCAGATCTGACAGTGTTTTATCCTCTGGAATGTAATGATCTAAAACCTTAACTAAAAACATGGAAATATAATCCTCAAGGCTAAGAGAGACAATAAACATTTTCCTGGTGAAATAGTTGCATTTGACAGTGGTTCTGAGGATCAGTTCTGACTATTCAGAGAGGTTTAACCTGTGAGCTGCCGTCTGCAGGCAGCCTGAAAATAGACTTGCCACGGTTTCCTCTGGCTGTGACAGTGCAAAGGAGAAGGCTAAATAACAGAATAACAGTGATTACGTTCTGATAAAGGCAGTAATTTTGCTGTGGCAGGCAAGAGCTGGTTTGTGTGTCAAACAGGGAGCATGTTTCAATATGATCAGATCCCTTAATCTAAAGGCACGTTTCAACACAGTGATGTACCAGGTTCGCATTTTCAGGGTTTTTTGTTTGTTTGATGGTTCCTGCTGAATTGATCTCAGGTCAGTATTACAACCAGATGATCAAAACGACTGCTAACAGGCTTCATCTGGAGACTGAAGCCCGTTAGTGGTTAAAATGCTGTGAAAGCTGATTTCTTTTAACAGCTTATTAGACTGGATTATACACTGTATAAATATAAAAGACAAATGAACCCACCATGGTGTCCCCCATTTCTCTCGGATTCTCCAATGTGAAGCCTCAGTGCTACCATTTTGGCTCCTGCTATGTTGAAATTTGCTTAAGGGATCATATTTGGGTGATAGTGCAAAGTTATCAGTTAATGTTACTAGCTAGCGTGGAAAGCAAGCTGCATGCATTAGCTGTATGGATGCAATGCACAGATATCTGCTTATTAGTACTAAGTAACAGAATAATAAAACACGTGAATTTCACTCATCAAAATTGAAGCGCAAACTTCTAGGACAGTCTTTATCAAAATATATGCTCCAAAAGGCATCAACAGCAACACATTTGAAATGTCCAAATCAGTGATTCAAATTAGTGAAAGGCCAAAAAGATACTAGACTGTAAATGTGCATTTTAGTGCTATTTCTTTGGGAAGTTTTACATGGAAGGGAATGACTCTCTTTTGGATCCAGATGCAAGTGGCCACTCCTGGAGGTTCAGATTTTAGTACTTGTGCGTTGGTTTAATTTTTCAGTCCCAAAGGTTCTTGCTTGCGGTAGAAAGATGAAAAGCTCTTTATCTTGTGCCTTCTGAATCAAATCTCTGCCAGTCACTCTCAGAATGTTTTATTTCAATCATGTTTGTGACCAGTTTTGGGTTTAATTTGTTACAAAGTTCTACTGTGATGAGTAATGCATGGCTTTTCAACCAATTGGTTACCTTTTTTGAATAAGCAGTCCGTTACTTTTAAATATGTTACTGTATTTCCCTGCTGCTTTTTTCAAAATAAAAGCAACAGGGAACTACAGCAACATGTTTTTTTGTGCCCCAGACTCCCTGGCATTCAGCTGCTCACTGATGGACTTTGTCCTGACCTGTGGTTGTGTCAGTCCGTTCAGCTAACATGATCACAGAGAGAACAGCCTTGACATTATGGTAGTATTCACAATATTTTGTACTGGGGTTATAGAAATTGTTCAGCCACATCACTCATGGTAAGGCCTGTTGAGAAAGAGAAATATGCTGTTCCCACAGCTTCAAAGATAGGCAGGCTATGAGATATGTAAAATATATTATAGTTATAGGTAAATTTTAATTTAATATTAATTTAATTTGAAGACCTCTAATTTTCTGCTTCTAAATTCAGATAAAAGCCACAAACAATGACTGCCCCTCCCTGTCATTTACTGTCGAAAGGAACATTACCCAACAGTTTATGGAGCTGCAATCTGTGACCAGTAAGGAGAGATGAACTATTATGTAAACAGCTTTGCCTGAAGTTAGCTCAATTTCTGTTGGGAGCCACTTTCATCAAAAAAGATTGTTATCCTGCCAAGAGCGGGTTGTGTGGCTGGCAGGATAGGACCCCAATGCAGGACCTGCAAAACAGGACTGAACTCAAAACTCAGCTTTATTCTGCTGATTAACTCAGGGAAATCATAGCGAATAGATACCGGGCTGGTCAGGAGCCAGGAGTGTGCAAAGTAGCCACTTGGAAACGTGGCACAAAGGAACGCACAACACGGAAACCAACAACGTGATGAAGGAAAATACAGCCAATATATACACATATATTGTGCTCAGTGCACTACATTCTCATTAGTGAAGCGAAAAACACAAGGATACACGGCTGGAACCAAATAGGGAAAACGAGCCAAAGCTGATCACAATACATAAGAGACAAAAGACTAGTAAAATAAAACAGGAAGTAACAGAACTGGGACGACAGAAACACGGATTTAACTGCACATGGGAAACATAGGGAAGATGCGAACTGAAACAAAGCAAAAAGCCAAGAACAGAACCCAGAAAACTAGAACTAAGAAGGTCTGATAAACTCTACAAAATACAAACAGAAACCAAACAAAGATATCAAGAAATGACTGAACACAAAAATATCATGAGAACAAGGAAAACTAAAGACTAACGAAAACAACAAAACTCAAACTACTAACTCAGATGCCAAAATACAAAATAAGCACATGTTCAAAAGTCCAAACACAAAATGCTGCTTTGCAGCATCAGGATCATGACATATCCTGACATATTCAGTGGCACAGCCCTATTTTGGGCTCTCCCAGCTTTTCTACACTCACTGATGACCATTGATATGACAGTGATTAAGTCAGAAGCAGTATAAAATAGGGAGCTGGGTTGGAATAAGGTTACAAAGTGGATGGCAACAGTTATATGCAGGCTCAAGCAGCCTAAATAGTACACTCGCAATGGATTTGCCAAAAGGACATGTAGAGAGTTAGCCATGAGATTGTGTGGGCTGCCTGTGACATCAGCTGATCTTGATTTTTTTAAACACAAGACCTTTTTGTAGGCTCTGCTAATGTAAGGATCTCATCCAAACTGGGCTTTTGTGGCCTTTTCAGCAAAAATGGTATAAAAGCAGTGGCAGCTGTTGGCCTTCATCCATGTTTGCTGTGTACAAGAATAAATGACAGCTGCTGAAGGATTTGTGTGCTTGTTTAGGGCTCCAGCAGGTGATGAGCACTGGTGCAGAGTTTTATTTATTAATTCAGTCATAGACATACATACATTATTCTGATGAAATACTTGACAGGACCAGGCAGAAATAACAGAAAAACAAGCAGGTCCGTTCAATATATCCCATTACTGCGATCTTTGCAGCAGACACTTGATTCTCCTGAAGTGTTGAATAGAGAATTGATAGCCACAGAACACAGGGCAATCACACAGATCAGCTTGAAAACCGGCAGCGATCCTTTGTCATATCACGGAAGAAGCACAAGTCGTGTTGCATATACTGGATTCTCAATAGCTTGGGACTAGGCTCTCACTCAGCACTCACCTCTATTTATTTAGCAGGTTTGTGGAAGACTAATGATGTAAAGACATATGGCTATAGAAAAATATTTTGGGACTTTTGTCAAAGGACCAGTGCACAGTGTTATTGCTGACAATTTGGGTGCCCAGGCTGCTTTGGAATGGTTTTATAGAGAGCTTTTCTAGGCATTATATTTGTCAATTTTGTACTTCTCAGAAAGTAGCGATCCAGTCAACAGATGTTTATTCATATGCTTTTTCTCTTAGAACCAAAGAAGTACATGAAGCACATCTAAAGACTGCACAGGACACTGAAACGAGTTGCTTTGGAGTGAAGCGAGCTTGCCCTTTAACTGTGCATCTTAGGCATTTTCACGTCAGCACGGGCTATCCCCCAGATATAGTCCGTAATTTGTTTAAAGGAATTGTCCCATTTGAACTAGCATTGTGTTTGAGTATTCTGATCTCCAATACCTATTTTAGTCTCGATTCTCTTAACACATGTATCTGCAAGTTTCCTTTCAAGTGGAGTGACAAAAAGAATATGCCTCACCTTATACCACACAATTATTCCAGTAAGAAGACAGCAGGTGGCAACAGTCATGAGAACTGGTACCTTATACATTTCCTCCCATTTCTGATAGGAGACCTTATACCAGAAGGTGAACTTGCCAAGTGTTACTAGACCTGAAGGAAATCGTAGAGTTGTGGCACCTGTTCACACCCAAGAGGCAATCGCCTACCTTGATCTCAAAGTGTCTGAGCACAGGCAGAGATTACGTAAGTTTATCCTGGGTGAGACGCTGAAACCTAAACACCACTATCTTGAGCAGTATCCACACTTGATCAAGTGCTTTGGGCCTCTTGTGGGTGTATGGACGATAAGATTTGAGGCAAAACATAGTTTTTTTTTAAACAAATTGCCAGGAACACAAATAATTTCAGGAATATTGCACTCTGGCAACTAAATACCAGCAATTAATCAGTTAACGTTTGTACTTATCTAGTCTCAGAGGTTCAAATCTGGAAGTGACATGTGTCTCCACAGTCCCTATTGAAGTTCTAAGTGAGGCGGTTGTAGTGGCTCTCAGACAGAAATATCCAGAAATTAGTCAAGTTAATCTCACAAAGAATGTCACAACTAAGGGGATCAACTACAGAAATGGAATGATGGTTTTATGTTATTCAACTGCTGGAATGTCTGAATTTGCAGAGATTCTTCAAATGTGTATAGTGGGAGATGAGTTGAGCATTGCTGTTCATTTATATTTTGCATGGTATCAGGATCATTTCAGGGCCTTTCAGTTGATGGCGTCACCAGATAGAAAGGATGCCCTTGTTCAGTTTGAGGAGCTAAAAGGCCTACACAGTCGGATCCAGACGTATGGTTGCCCTAGTGCTGTGAAAATTCTTTTCTAATGGAGAGTTGGTGGGTAGGATAGGAGAAAGGGGAGGGTTGACTATTCACTAGTCACCGTTCGTAGCTTCCACTCTTTGCTTTGCTCCAAGTCTTCTCTAGCCTTCTCACTACTAGCCTCCTCTTTTACCCTCCTCCCAGCTGTCCTAGTCTCCTTTCTACAGACCACCTATTTTGGCATTCTCCTCAGTCTTCTAGCCTTTTCTGTTTCCAAACCATTCTATTTCCCACCTTGCTCTAGTATGCTTCTCCCTACAAGCCCCCGCTCTCATAACCTCTTCTGTTTTTGTTTTGGGTTTTTTTGCACCGAAAGGGACAGGAGCAGGACTGATAAGCTGGTGTGTAGGTCGAGCTCTGTGCTGGGATGTCCCCTGAATTCTGTGATGGTGGTGGGTGAGAGGAGGATATTAGTGAAGCTGAAATCCATCATGGAAAACCCCACCACCCTCTGCCTGAGACCATGGGTGAGCTGAGCAACTCCTTCAGTCAGAGACTGAAACATCCTCGCTGCAAGAAGGAGCGCTTTCGCAGGTCTTTCATCCCAAAAGCAGTTAGACTGTATAATGCATC
>VUQK01030397.1:0-17438 GCA_015106715.1 Bujurquina vittata
CTTGTATGAAATGGCATGAGTGTGTGTGTGTGTGTGTGTGTGTGTGTGTGTGTGCGTGTGTGTGTGCGTGTGTGTGTGTGGGTGTGTGTGTGTGTGTGTGTGTGTGTGTGCGTGCGTGTGTGTGTGTGGTATAGCAAAAGGCTCAGTCAGGCAACATTAAAGGTTCCGTTCCTGTTAGGGGTTATCAGGGGACCCCGGTGGTTTGACATGAACACGCTCAGACAGACGTACGGGTGCTGATGCTGGGTGGCTTATCTCCAGCGTCCTTGGTCCCAGAGGTCTCCAGACTACCAACCAATCCCGTCTCTGTGCGCTGGCTGAAACAGACTCCACCGTTCATTTGTCCCATGTCTGCAAGGGCATTTTGACATTTCACTGTTTTTTACTTTCTAATCCTGCCCTTGAAAACTCAAGCACATCAGCACAGTCACAGTGCTGTTAGGATTTAAAAGTAAACCATTAATCTCTCTTCTTCTTTTTTTGATTTATCAGCTCAAAGAGCCAAATTTGTTTCCTTTGTGTTCTTTCAGCGTGCTTGTTTTTTTGGGTTTTTTTGTGACGACTAATATCCTGACTCACATCTATGTGGTCTTTATTTATTTTCAAAAACTGGATCCAAATAGCTCTGAGCATTATTTTGCTTCATAAATGACTTGAATGAGTTAACTGTTACTGAAACACTGCTGATTAATCTTCTTTTGATTAATCGTCTATTGATTGTTTCGGCATCAGTAAAGTGATCTGTTTCTTCTCTTGTTAATTAAAGAAGTTTACTGGAATTACCTTAATTTATCACGTATTTCCTAACACACACACACACACACACACAGAGTCCTTTGCCTGCAGGTTACCGTGGACGACAATAAGCCTGAGAGACAGAGACAACACAGCCACACAAATGGACTCACAGCTGGACATTAGTTCTTTCTCGTGCTGGTTCCTGCCGTCTTTGAAAAGTGTAAGACAATTTGCAGAGCATCGGAGGAAGCTTTGATTGTGTGAAGCCATCCTCTCTTTGGGCGCAGCACTGCTGACCTTGCAGTCTGGGCGAGCTGAGACTGTCGTGTTTGCTTTGTAGCATTAAAAAGGTGTCCGAGTTGGATCAGCATAACTCTTTAAAATGTTAGATTAGTCCTTACTGCCAGTTTATAACCAAGCAGCAGAGACCAACAAACTGCAAGTTGTTTAGGGATAAATGAGGTCTGCTGGTAGGTTGAATAATGCCCGAGTACAAAGTAGAACTGTAATTGAATCACAGAAAATAACTGTGTGGATGACTTTAAGCACTGGCAGAACGTCTCCGAGCTCTGATGTAGAACTACGTCCACAATGTGAGCTGATCAAAGAGAAGCTTTCATTGCTGTGGGCTCAGTCTGACCAACAGATGAACCACATCCATACTTCTCCATTCAGCTCTGTTCACACAATACTTACCTCCTGGCAACTCTTTAGTTCTCGCCTCCTGTAGTTTTGTGCCTCAGCAAACATCACATTTCACCTTGTTCACATTGCTGCTCCACTTCCTGAAGAAATGGAGAACGGAGGGTTGGCATGAATCTGGGTCAGATCTCAGTCGAAATTTTGGAGCTAAGCGAGCTATTGGTGAGTGCAGCTGAATCATTTATTGTAATAGACTGCACAAAAATGTAGGTTTCATTAGTGTGTGAGAGAGCTGCAGATGTGAAGAGATGAGCAGGGAAAGACTTCTTTCATTTCCTGCATTAACTAGAATTAGTTGCACAAACCATGAAGGATTTATCCATTTTTAAAAGGACAGTAATCATATTTTGTGATTTATATGAAGTGAAAGGCTGAGATAAATGTTAATGTGTGAAATCGTAATAGTTATATTTCATAGTACACGATATTTATGATAAATTCTATGGACTGCATTTTGAAAGCTACTCAAACTAAAGGCCGTCTTACCTCTTAGCTGCTAAAGTGAATGTTGTTCTGGTAAAATGTAACTGATGCAGGTAACTTGTAACTGTGTGGCACAGTTGGCTTGTTTAGAACGGGGCGTTACATCAGTGTCCCCTCTGATCAGAAGCGTGATGCAGTCTTATGTTCCCATTGAGCCGTCAGCAACTTCATGAAGCCATCCACGACCAACAGTGTTAGCAAAGGCTAGCTGGAGCATGGTGCTGCCAGGTACTTTATGGTCTCTGGCCTTAGGTGAAACTTCATGGTTGCTTATGCAGACACCAGTGGGGTCAACACAGGGTTGAGGTCACAACTAAAGAGAGAACAGTGTTGGGCTATCACCTTCCAAAGTGACCCCTTCTTTTTGTGTTCTTTCAAAGATGATCCGCCCTCAAAGCCTCTTTAGAGGACTGGATCTACCTCGGAGAGGTGGAGGTGAAGCTCAGTCTTTGATTTGCTCCACATCTGTAGCTATATGTTGTAGTCTTCAGAGAGTGGGCCAGAAACACTGTGCTGCTTGTGAACCGGCAAACCTCCTAACAAGCGCACACAAAATACACAAACATCTCTCCAAGCATTTTGATAGCCAGGCCGTCAGAAGTCTGGCATATTTGTTCCTTAGTCAAGGGGCCTCCTCGCCCAAAGTGTGAGGACTGCTTCCAAATTTCTGACAGTGATGAGAAATGCACCCCTGTTCGCTGGCTGACCTCAGGACAGCCCCTGGCAGCAGGCGCTGCGGCCCCTCCAACAGCTGTAGTCATGTGCTGCCCATCACACAGAGCGGTCCCCTGCTGAGCTGCTGTTACGTGATAAGCAGTGGCAGCAATCAGCCTGATAGGTAGTCACTCCTGCCAAATTACATTGATCATTACCTGACGTGGCTGACCCGGGCTGCATAAAGCCACACCCCCGTGGATCGTACGATAACGTCGACTCCTACCAAAGATGGCGTGAAGCTTAGTGTTTTAAAATCATGGCGGCAGACTCACCACGCTGTATGATGTTAGCATTATTATATTTGTCCTGGCTTGAACCCCTTATAGGCAGCGAGGCAGGGAAAAAAGCATTCAAGTTTGGCTTTCTTAATTTGTTGAAATGGTTGCTTTTCTTTCGGTAAATGCAAATTTTGTGGACTACTCCTCTGTTGTCAGTCCCTTTGCGCACCTATGTCTCAGCCGTCATTAATAATTTCAGGCTGTCTGTAGCTCTCCACGTTGCCTGTCAGTGACTTTAAAGGTTTTGGCTAATAAGTCTCATTTCACTTCATTAACTTCTGGCTTGGGGGGTCTATTCAGGCTGAGATGATATATTACCCAGCAACATGCACACAAATGGGCACGTGTATACAGGAGTTACAGGAGAAAGCACACATTCTCTCCTCCCACACGCACGCGCACGCACACACACACACACACACACAGAATGCTCTCCTGGGTAGCCTGAGGTGCACTGGAACACCTGAATTGTATGAGCACAACGAGACACACACAGGAAGAGAATGTGGGCCGGGGTAATGCGCATCAGTGGAGGTAATTGATGCTGGTACTCAAGGATTTCTTCTCAGGCTGTGGCTCTTCTGCTACAGTGTTTGGCTCCTTGCACGCTGCCCGCGGTTACAGCGCACTGTGGTTTGGTGCTCCCAGCTAGCCCTCATATCTAATTCTCGGACAGAAATCAGATTCAGCACTTTCACCTGATCTGCCTCAAAATGAAGCTGAAAGTCATTAGTGACAGCATTAGGATTTCAGAATAGGCTGCCTTTGTTGCATTAGCACAGCTGCCTGCAGGGAACTAAGAGCTTCCCATGTAGTGTTTGTGTTTTCAGGCACCGGTTGTTATTGTTTGCCTTTTATCACCTTTTATGACTCACAGCTTCTTTCTATTACAATTGAAGGATGTTGTTCACTGAAGTAATCCCTAATCAACCAGCTCGATCTCTATTAAACCCATGTGTTTCTTTGATAAGTGTTGCAGGGGAAATTAAGCTGTGGTTAATGCATGGGTTGTTTTGACTCTGGGAAAGAGACTGTTTGTGATTTTTTTTAATCTTAATTTTGTTGCAATGAAGGAGGTATTTAGGAACAGGCAGGACTGAAGCTGCAGTGGACACGCCATCTGATCCAGATTTAAAGGCAATTGCCAGAATTGCACGACTCATTACTTTACTAAATGACAACGTACTGCCTTTGTGCCCACGTGTGCGGGTTGTGTCTCTGTTCTCATCAGCTACTTTTTAATCCAAACAGTAAGTTTTAAGCAATATGACGGCCAATTAAGGTCTCAGTCACACAGGCCTGGAGAGGGTTGGTGACCTCCTGACTGGTTGGTGACTGGTTGCTGTTGCTGGGGGAAATTGGTTGTGAAGAGATGCTGCACTTTTCAAAGTTTCACTTCCGCTGGAGAATTGTTTGGAGACAAGTTGATGTCTTCCGTGCAAATTTGCAACTGCGACATCCTCCCAGCAGCAAGAGCGAGTGCTGTCATGGTCCTGGGTGGCCCAGTGTTTGCATTCCCTGTGCTTCTGTCTCCCTGTGTTACTGTGAGTTGACTTCCTCTTTTATTTTGGTAGGTCTCTGGTCCTTGTGCTAGTGAGTTCTTTGTCGCGACATCAGCATTATTTTCCTCCTGCTGTGTGCCTCTTCGTCTGAGTGTTTCCTGAGTTGTGCTTCCTGTGTAGTCCAGACCTGTTTTTCAGCAGTAAAGCTGAGTTGTTTATTTTCACGTCGGTGTCTGGTGTCCTGTTGTGGGGTCCCCATTCCGCCTGCCACACAGCCTTTGTATGACAAGTGCAAGGTTTTCAGTGCAGCTCCATCAGTACCCTCCAGTAACCACTCACCCAACTGCTCAGGGAATGCATATTATATCCTTTAGTGACCGCTTGTTGCCCAATAACAAAAACATAGCCATATCTCTGTGTCTTTATTACCATTTCAACTCTGTTACAAACTTTTATTCTGTCTGAAGCGCTTATTTTAAACAATGTTGAGGATTTTATGATGTCTTATAATTTTCTATATATAAAAAAACTCTTATATTTTAGCGATTTTGTCCTTTCAGGCCCAATGGAAAACTCCAGGAGCGTGGGTGGTGCTGGGCTCATTTGGACATTGTTTCCTGAAGGAAATACAGCCTTGCCAAAATACTTGAGATGCTCCAGTTGCATTTATATCATCTGCTATGGCATATGAAATGTGAGACTGACGTTGAGGACAGCTTTATAATGTCAGTCGTACACAATCTGGACCTGGGTCCAGGCTAAACGGGCACCACTGTTTCCTGAATAACCTGACAGTGAAGTTCTGTTAACATCGAGGAATGCAGTGGATTATTTTTCCTTCAGCTAGCAGCACAGTAGTTTCTGAAAGACTTGTCATTTTTCTGTTTGGCAGCAACAGTAAACCGCAAAGCAGTCGCTTCACTGTTGCAAATTAGTTTTCAGGTTCATGTTTTTGAGGATTAGTCTGCAAACCGCTTTAAGATAAGCAATAAAGCATCCGGTGCAGTTTCAAAAGCCGTAAATCTGTTAAGTTCACACTTAGAGATTAGGAAAGGAAACTTCTTTTTTATGAGCTTTTAAAAAGACACAGTAAAAGCTGCTTTTATTTATTGCATTTGTTGCTTGTGAATGAACTCTCCTCACTCAGACCTCATGTTTGCAAAAGTGAATTGGCTGCAGCCGCACGCAGTTTTACTGCGATTTGTTAATATTAAAGTGTTCTTTTACAGGCTAAGTGGGTTCAAATGTGCCAAAAGCTTCCTCAATGGGCTTTTCAGTGGCCACATTCTCTTATCCTCTTCAGCTGCTTTGAAGATCAGAGTGGAGAGTGTTAGTCTGTTATTAGTACGTCTAAAAAAAGTACCTAACCTTCTTGATGTGTGTGAGAGAGACAGAGACTGTCTAATTCTGTGTGCATGCGCATGGGGGGCCATCGCTGCGGGGAAAATGTGATTTCACAAGTTAAGAAAGCCACGCCTCCTTTACTTACATTCTCGTCCCTCCATGTTAAACGATCAAAGAACATCATACGTCACTGCAGGGAGACTGGACAAAAAAACTTGCAATAATTTCCCACAGAATAGTCAAAATCAATGGGGATTAAATGACTGCTGACAGTGATTCATACATGCCAGAGTTTCTGCCAGCTCACTGCAAAGCCTGAGGCCTGCTGGGCCCAAGTCGAACAGTGAGAAAAAGGGATATGATGAATAATCAGCAAGTTGAGAGACTGAAATGAAGAATCTGATAAAGAGCTCCTTGTAAGCTTTAAATGAATGAACAGACAGGGATAGCATGTGCGCTAATGTTTGATCTGGGTGAGCACGCTTTGGCATGTGGTGGTGTCAGTAAAGTATTACCAATATGCATCTATCTGAGCTAGCATGGGCACCAGGAAAATGCTGGAAACGGGACATAAGACTTTCACATTGGTGCTTTGTTTTACTTAACATCAGCCATACATTGACAGGTCTCTGCAGCACTACACTCACCTCGCATTCTAATGAGAATCTCCTTCAGAATCTGTGTATAAATCTCAGCTAAGTTCAGCACAACAAAAATAAGGAGGCACCTAATACTTCACAGGATAAATTAGAATAAATAACCTCGGCCTATAGCTGATAAATGGTTAGTTGTGGCCGTCTATGGAATCGTTCAGATAAGATTTTGAGGTCCAGTTAGCTTCACAGTCCAGCACCTGTGAGACTAGCCAGTGATCATTAATGTGCATCAGTGTGCAAAAGGCCAGAGGGGGGTGGCTGTGTTCTTACATGAGATTAAAAAGATTGACACCGACATAGAAACAAAGGATGCTCCACCCATTCCCACATGTTCCCTCAAAGGTTGGCTTCAGACTTTTTGCACTGAAAGCCAGTGGCTCAGAGCTGCTTTGAGCCAGCGTGTGGAGCTTCTGGTTAGTGTGAACTGTCAGTGGCGTGGAGGGTGGATGGTTTTGCAAGAATACCTTGAGCGTCTCGGGGATTCTGTGAGAGACGTGTGGTGCAGTTGAGAGAAATGTGGAAAATTACTATAAATGCAAAAATTCCACTGCTAAGAGGTACTTGATGATATATGTACTGCAGCTCAGCCCATTGTGTGAGGCCTGCTGTATCAACGCATGTTTGCACCACACAGGGAAAAAAATGACTGTCACTACTGATTTAAATGATGAAAATGATTCATTTTGTTGTAAGCTCAGCAGGTCCTTGTGGTGTGTTAGCTGAACTATTCCTACTACCCACCAGGTTTCTTTTTTCTGAAACAGTAAAATTCTTCAACTTCCCCACACAAATATAGGCTTGAAAAGGATTGATGGAATAGTACACGTGGAATACATATGTGACATATGCTTGCACCTGTGGTAAATCTGGATTAAGGGCAAACTTTAAGTTCTGCAGGATTTAAACAGTCGTATTCAGCCATGCAGTGATGCACAGCTACACATGTGCTGCACTATTGCAATGCGTGCATTTTTGCCAACCTGTTCCAGTTTGACCCTTTGACACTATACCTGCCTTCTGTCCCACTGCACCCACTGAGACTTTGCACAGCAACCTGCTCCACATATTCTATACTCCAGGCTTGGTCGACCCCTCGTGGATCCATTATCACAGGTCAAATTAGGGCCCTGCTCACACACAGAGGCTCACACACATATAGACAATAAGCAGATGTGGGCAGTTGCACATCTGATATAGCTTTTATCAATAAAGACACATTTTTAGCTGTGCATTCTTTATTATGGCTAATATCAGAATGGAAATTTAGCGAGGATGTATTATTATTATAGATGTATTTTTTTTCTTAATATATATATTTGTGGTTTTACTTATGGTTTTATCTGTGATACTTTATTCTTGAATTGTATTTATTGCTGTTTTTAAATGTTATTGTAGATTTTATGTTCTGTTCAGCCCTTTGGGCAGCGGAAGATGTTTTTAATGTGCTGTATAAATAAACTTTGCCTTGCCGATTATTGTTATTGTTATTATGAGACGAGGTAAGACGTTTCCGTGCATTCAGTCAAAAAGTGAGGATTTTGGGGGTAAACTCTTCTGTTTGCAGCCACCAGCGGGGCTACCATCATGTGTAACATGGCAGCTGGTCCTCTTGGCGATGCACTGTTTGGAGGAACATGTACTGTGGCTTGTCTGACCCAACAGCATGTTATGTCTCAACAACCTTTCTGAAAGCAGTGGTGGGGAAAGAAAGTGGGGCTCTGTCATTTGAAACAAACCAGATTGCTCCTTGTTACTTCTGCAGCAATGCCATATGTCCCATGTTGTGCAACTTTTTATTGCAATGAAATCACTTTTCACTTGTCACGGCGCACTAATGCTAAAGGTTAACGGTGAAACCTACAACTGAATACTGAAACACACCTGCTGTGTGTGTCTGTGAAATCGCACCGCTGCTCCGCTGCTGTTCTCTTCAGCGCTTCACATGGCTTCAGATTGTACCAAGAGTCCGGGTTCTCGTATTTTAAAAACTGCAGATTTTTATCAGTGTTGTTTTTTTTTTAAAGTAGGTGCTGGAATTCAGGGTGCTGAAAATCCACAATGAAACTGTATCAAGTTGAAATTGAACCTTGGTGTCATTTCTTTTACCATATAGGCAACTTTACCACATCTGTTAGCTGAGCCGGCCATATAACAAACCGAGTTTCTCTCTCTATCTTCCTTTCTCAAATGGATTTCGTTTCACTCAACCTATTTTGTTCACATGTAGCAGGCTCTCACAGAGTCTATAGGATGCATTGGAATGCAAAAAAGAATGAAAGGAAGCGTCTTCCTTGAGGCAGGGGTCCCCAGAAGGATACGCGCATAAACTAAAATAGAGGGTGAACCTCGTTGCTGCTTCTCCATCACATGCACAAAGACATGCGTGCGCTGACACACACGTTCATGCAAAACACGCCTCGTCTCTGTTTCTCGCATACATACACACATAAATTAACCGCTTTCTTTCTCGCCCCTCCCTCATCTCACAACACACGCATTCACAAAACGCAGACTCTGACACACACTATCTTGTACACAAAACGCACACACACAAACACGTCCCCCAATTGAAATGGCACCTCTATAGGAGAAAATAGGGGGTGGAATTAAAAGTGCTGAGTGAAAGAGAGAGGAGGAATGAGGGGAAGAAACAACAACAACAATACAAACTGGGAAAGGAAGTGAGGCTGAAAAGAGGGAATGCGTTTGAAAAGAGAGAACAAGGTGAAGCAATTGGAGGAGCACGGAGGATGAGAAAAGAGGCTGAAAATAGAAAATGTTTTTATTCCTTCTTTGAGAGATTCATTCCCTTGAGTTTTTACTGACTGCAGGTGTTCTTCACTGCGTCTGTGAGTCCCACACTTTGTTCCATGTTGGAAAGACACTATATCATCACTTCTGTAACAATGATGACACTTAGTAACTATCATTAAATCTCGTGATTGTTGCTTTACTGCATTTGTGTCAGGACACATACTTACTTATTTCTTTATACTCAGTGTGTGTAAGTGATGCATTACTGAGGAGGCTTGCTCATGGGCCAGGACGCTTTGTTCAACCTTGTGAAAGCCTTCCTGAAAGAAGCCGCCAGTCCATGGCCAGCGGATTTAGGGGAGTGAGTTTAGGGGGTCAGCACGGTCACCCTGGGGATAAATGCCTGCCATTGTCAGTTCTAAGGAGATGCTCTCAGTAGGGAGTCTATAAAACCCCAGTGGCAACACTAACACCCAGAACTCTGGGGCTCCCCAGGGGAACACCCTGAGACCTCCAGTCAGGGACTGGCTCATAGTCTGCAAGAGAGAGAAACAGCTGTGGGGACCCCTGCAAGGTTTGCTGGTCTGCTGGCTTCATTATCACCCTGGGAGAGGTTTGAGGTTATAGGGTTCTTCATATATTTTCATACAGTAAGAACGGGTCAACAAATAGGTGCACGAGAGTGCAATCATTCAGAAGATCCTAAAAACACAGCAAAGTCTTCATTGGTCGTACGTTGCCACAAACTTTCTCTCACTGGATGGGCCTGGATGCATTCACATATTTACCTATACATGTATACACATATACTCTGTGTGTCTGAGTATATACATGTGTAGTGAGGATGCAGGAAGTGGAGGGGGCAGCGTCTCATGGGGTCTTTTGTGGAATGCCTCTGCTCGCCCCTTCTTAGATCCATGAGATGGGCAAACATGAAATCAAAGTGGAAAAGCCCCACAAAGGGGTGGAAGGAGGATGACTAGGGTCTGGATGGGGGTGTAAGGAGGAAGGGGAGGGAGGGGGGATGGGTGGCTTGTCCCTGCACCCCAGGCCCCGAAAAGCACCAGGCCTCCCAGTTCCATGAAAAGAGCCCTTATGAGGACCTGGCTGTTCCGCCTGCATTGGATTAAAAGCCCAAACCCACAGGCTGCCAACACAATATATCTATGTCCTATTTTATCACTCACTCTCAGAGAACAAGCAACCACTTCATCATGCTTTCCTTGAAACTCTACTGTTCCTGCACTTCTCAAAGCTGCCGTAAAGAGATATGGGCAACTTTTATGAGTTGTAATGAAGTCAAAGAGAATTGACATCAGGCTCAGAAACACGTGCTTCATGTGCCTGTCATCATGCCTTCAAATGAAGCTGAAGGCTTTATCAACTCTGATAATACTGAATATTTCACTCCGTTTAATAAAATATACTTCTGATTTGTCAAAATTCACCAATAATCTGCTTTATGTTTTTAATTACAGGTAGGATTTAATATGGCAGTATCTCAACATTTTTGGATGAAGGGTCATAGCTTCAGTGTTGCTTTTGGAGATTTTTGTCGACAGAAATCAGAGGAGCAATGCTGCGGTCAGCTCTCGGTCATCGGCTTGTTTTCTTTGTCTGCAGTTTTCAGTTTTTAGGTGAATAATCTGACAATCTAAATCCTCTCATGGACCTGAATTATCAGCGTGCACTCACCATGACCACAGAGTGACACCAAATCAACCAAGGCGGAAATCTGAAGAGTTATGAACCCAAAATCTTTCTCAAATTATTTTTTTTAAATGAGACAGCCAACTGAGAGCATGAACAGAAACTGCTGCTAACTTTGTCTTTTCAACAAAACATTTGGATACAAATTAGCAGCAGTTAATTTTTTTTTAAAATCTATGCAAAATGACCCAAATTGAATCAAAAAGTTTGATTCCCACAATTCTGCTACACGATCATATTCTCATCCCCAAAGTATTTTCCACGTAATTGACATGTCTGTTCTGCTAACTAAATGATTACAGAAACACAGAGAAGGAGCAAGGGAGCGCGGCTATCTCAGCAATTAGACTCTAAAACGTGTATCACCTAACTGAAAGGGCTTTTGTGGTTTCTGCTCTTTAGTCTGGCACACTGCTGGAGAATTACAAATGTCTACATGTCAACTTCATTTAGCATGCCTCTGTATGATACTCACTACAGTGTGCGTATACTTAAGACATTACACTGCACCCTCTGTCGCATGCTCACACACAGGAGCAGCACAATCCCAGTCCTGAACCCCTGGAGCTCCAATCATCCAGCTTTTTTCAGTTAATGATAAATCGCTAATACTGAAAACCGCTCGCTAACTGTGTGTGTATCTGTAGACTGATGCCAATGAACAGTTTAGACTCCAACAGGACAGAAACAGCGTGAGAGAAACCATTTTTGGAACGCCAAGAAAGGAAAGAATTCCCTATACCTGGAATTTCAACTGTTTTCCTATTTGCATATGTAGCAGCTCCCAGATTCTGGAGTTATTACTGAGGACATTTGTGCATGTGCGTGTGCGCGTGTGTGTGTGTGTGTATAAAAAGCTGGGGGTGAATGCAGCAAAACCTTTGTGGGTTAAGTCTCCTCTCACAGCAAGACCATCGTGTTGTGCATTGGGAGGAGTGAGGCGAGGTGTCTGCCCTCTCAATCTCCCGTTCTATGACTGATATGCAATAATCCCCGCGCTCGTCATATGTGTGCGTGTGTGTGTGTGTGTGTGTGTGGGGGGGGGTTTCAACACCGCCTTTACCACCTCAAGCGTCTGACACCCTCTGTGGTAACATCTGTGTGTCTGTGTGTCTCTGTTTGTGGCTCCCTTTGGGTCACAGACTTTGAGCAAAGTGTGTATTCTTCAGATTTGAGTGAAATCCAAACTTGGGTGTTAGGCAGTAATTTTTCAATGCTTTTTGATCTTTTAGTGATTCAGGATATGGAGACTGGTGGTAAAAGTCTAGCTGAGCCACTTTTTAATGTGTTTCTTTTTGAACTTTAGAAATCTATAAAAATAACAGTAAAGTTTCAGTTTTACTGGAGTCACCAACGGTTGATAAAGGCCTGATGGATAATTCTGCCAAAGGTACGTCCTTAGTTAATGGAATGTAGTACAGTATTGTGCAAAAGTCTTGAGCCACACCTCATTCTTTAAATCGCTGCTCAAAAAAAAACTGAACTGAAAATCAGTGGCAACAGGTTTTACTGTGTTTGACCATTTTGGTTCAAGTCATTGTCAGCATGCAGAGAAGAGGTCAGGAGAGAGGTCCAGCAGTGAGTGCCATCTGCAGCACACAGCGTGGCCGAGCACACTCGGCCATGCTGTAAGGCTGCCTTTGAGCCAGAGGTGCTGGAAAGTGTCTGTTTGGCAGCAGCTTCATTTGTCAGCATGACACTGATGCCAAACACACTGCCAATGTAGCAATAGCATACCTGGATAGAAAAACGCACAGTGGAATACCATCAGTGAAGGACTGTCCTCGTCAGAGCGCAGACCTCTAGGTTACTGAACCACTGTTGGATCATCGTGACAGAGGATGGAGCAAAGATCCCAACAAAGGCTTCTCGGAATGTCGTAGAGAACAATTCTGAAGACAGCTTAGAGACAGGAAAAGAAGGCTTGCCTAAAAGATTTCAGCTTGTGGAGAAGAATTAAGTGATCAAGTTTGGACTTGTCAATAAATCACTGCAGCTATATCCCATTTTCCTAGCAAAATATGCAGACGCGGGAGCGGCTCAGGAACCTCTGCACAGTATCATGCTTCTCTATTGAATCCATGTAGTATCTACAGCATGGCCCATGTGGGTGGCAAACTGCACTGCCAGTACTTATGCTTGTGTTGCTGTGCACACATGCTGCTGAACACTCATTGTTGGGTTTTTGCTGGGTCATTCTCTTCCAGCCCATGGTGGCAGGAGAAGAAGGAGCTGTTTTTGTGTAGGAGGACATGCCGATCCTGAGCTGTCCAATCACATCATGGCAGGCTGTGGTGGCACAGTGCGTAGTTACTTTGCTCTGAATGTCAGGTTACTGTGTGGATACAACATAACTAAGGCGCTCAGACAGAGGCATAAATCCCGCTTTAGAGGCAGCAGCTGATTGTATTGTTTTCTTAATATTAATTATTACAACCTTTTATTTACCCAGAAAAAAAATCTCTTTTTCAAGAGTGTTGTAGCCAAAACAGCAGCAGCACAATTAAAAGAATTTTAAGCATAAAGCACTTTGAGATTAAACACAGGAGAATTAGCTATAAAAAGCACATTATTTAAAAAAAATCAAGACAATCTCAATGTAGATATCTGCATCTTACTCGTTCTTAGCCCGCTTGTGACGATGAGAGGAACTTTCTGCAGTCTTAAAAAGTTCTTTGGCTTTGCAAAGGTTTCATTCTATAATTTAGCCTACTCCTGTGGATGTTATATATTTTAAAATGCTGAGTGGCTGTAGTAGTTTATAGGTCTTATAAACACTTTTAAAAACTAGATATTGTGTTTAAAATCAATACTTTACTGATAAATTTAAACAGAATCATTACCCATCACCTGGCCAGTGGTCGCTGCTCAGACATTGATCCTGGCTAATGCCTGACACCTGTAATGTAAAAGATTCGTATACTTTAGAGTTATTATTTCAACAGCAAGCCGTCAGCAGAGGGCCCGCCATCGCTGCCGGAGAATCAAGCTCATAATGTAGGCTGCGAGCACTATTCTCCCAAGCAGGGGTCATCACAGCCAGAGGAAACGAGACAAAGTGACGCTATCAATCCCAGATGTTCTGATCATCAACTTGGTGCTGGCTGTTGATTAGAGCCCAATCATTAAAGACGAAATCACAACCTGTTTGTTTTAGCTGCTCGGTTCATTTGGAGGATGTGCCCGTTGCGGAGGTGCTGCCTGCGCTCCACTCTGGGGTTGGTGTGCCACCTCATAGTGACTAAAAGCCTCCGTACAGTCCCACATGGGTGGAAGGTTAGAGATGCCACAAAATATTATAGTTGGTGACTGAAAAAAATAGTGAACCTTGAAAACACAAATGGCCAAATGTGCAATTGAAATGAAGACAAAATGGGGTGAATTTTCTGTCACAGGCAGCAATAAGCGAGCAGGTTCCAGAAGCACACATCTTCATCTGGCTGTGGACATGTTTTCCTTTTGGACACCCTCTTAGGTCACTAACATGAGGTCAGCACTGACTTAATCCTAACTCGAGTGTATATGTGCACATCTTTGTGCACATATACACTGCAGAGTTGACCTGTTCATCGTGCTAACAGAAAGGGTTGGTCTGCACTTTAAAAAACCAATAAATGACTTGTGTCCCGTGTGTTTGCATGTGTGCGTGCATGCACGTACACGCATGTGTGTGTTTATCCTGCTGGGCCTGTGATGTCAGCTCTGTCTGGCGACAGTCTGATTAATGTCTGAATGTTTTCCAGCTATTTAGCCCAGAGCCTGCACACTGGGCACACAGACTGACAGGGAACAGGGGGAGAGGGGGAAACATGAAGGCACAAGAAGTGAGGAATACGGAAGATCACTGCAAGATAAAAAGAAAATAAATGATCAGTTCTGAAGGAGGGGTTTTATTAAGATGGACGCTGCAGTCATTCCGACTTCTCCTGACTTGGTGACTAATGTCCAGAACATCAGTGATAGTGAGCCAGAGCTTTAGTCCCAGAAGAGTGAGATGGCAACATTAGACTCGCGTGTTGGAAGGAAAGCCTGACAATCACAGGATTTCTGAGCGTTGACTCTCCAGGTTGTCCTCAATGTCTTTCTTTCTCACACTTATGTCATTCACACCATTAGAGCTTCCTAATTTCTGGCCCTGGAAAGAGCTTCATTATCGGGACTGTTCTTGGGGTTTCCAACAGATGGAGCAGATATTAGACGGCCTCGCTAAAGAGAAAACAGACTTCTCTTCAGTAAAAGACATCATTCTGACTAAGTGACCTTGCTGTCAAGGTGGCAGGATTGAGGTGGTGGTGATGGTGTTGGGGGGGTATTTGTTGTGTGATTAGCAGGACCCAGCTCTCAGCTCCTTCTCTGTAGCCTGGAGTTAATTAGCAAAGCTATTATGAAGCTTTGTTGATGCACACAGATCAACAGACAGCAGCTCTAATCTAACTGCTCTCTGACGTAGTCTGGGGATCTAATGTATTACATTTGTTAGCTTGCACTGCAAATGGCTGCACCACCCTACATCGAATGAGCACATCATAGATTAAAGAGTTTAGGAGGGTGGTGTTGACTGCTTTAGTATTAGCTATCAGCTCAGAGCAGCATGTGATTTGTCTTTATGTTGGCTCAGTGGATCTAAAATAGGGTTTGAAAACACCGAGATGTCATTATTCAGACCTCTCTGTTTCACTTTCTCTCTGCCTTTTTTCCTTGGCTGCCATATTAGCAACTGTCCCGATTGTGTCTCCTTGGACTCACACATCACAGCCACACCAAATCTCCTGGAAGCACGAGGCAAAGGAAGAAGAATTCGGCTTAGCTGAGAGACGGGATGGATATCGGGGCCCCTGCAGAATCCCCTCCTCCTCCTCCTCCTCCTCCTCCCGTCTCTTTTTCACTCTCTCTCGCTGACTTTTCATTCTGTGCCGTGGAAGATTTACTGTAATCTGGCAGATCAAAGGCGAGCATCGCAATCCTATTCCCCTAATCCAGTTTGATGGTGACTTTTGCACATGTAATAACACTGGCCAAAAGAGAGAGCGTTTAAGCCCAGTTGTGACAACAGAGCTCCTGTTGTCACAGTAATAATCATATTTATAAAAACAGAGTCAAAACCACTGCTATTTGTAGTCCCGCATTACATTTTGCATTATTAATCATGTCACAATGGATATTTTTCGCAGTCTCATTCTTGCAGTATGCGTGCTGCTGATATCATTTCAAAATAAGTTGTTTTTGACCACTAAAATTTAATTTATTTATTAATTAATGTCCATATTTATCCCCAATGCCAGGTAATAAAAAGATTTGTCAGTAAAACATCTGGTTTTTCTTAAAGTTTGAAAGAAAAAAAAAACAGTCTGGCATCCAGTGACCCCCATGGGCTCTTCAGAGGCTTTAATCAAGTTCCTTTCATATCTAACAACCCACAAAGATGTAACTCATTTGATTTGGCTAAGTAGGAAACAATTAGCACTGACATGCCTTCGAGGCATTTTCTGCTGCGTACTCAGTGAGACCTCTTTGAAGGGGCGCATGGCAGCAGCAGTTTCTGCCACAGAAAGGTGGACGCAGAGGAAGACATCATGACTTCGCTTTCTTAACTGGATCATTGTCCTCGCGCTCCCTCCTCTCTGACATCATCTGAGGAAGCACTCGTGTCTGTTTATTTTAGTAGCCAGATGCACGAATGCAGCTGAGCTCTCCTGTAGAGTCAGCCTGAGCCCTTTAATTTCACCCTTCTTTTGCAAATAAGTGCTTACACCGTCTGCTTTAAACTACTCACTTTTATCATTTCCCTCTTTTCCATCACTGAGCTTCTGTCACAAGGCTGTTTCAGTCCAGTGTGGTATTTTAAGGTGCAGTACTCCTTGCTGAACTTGTGACAAACAAAACTACACGTGTTCTTTCTTTAATATGTCACATCTGTTTCTCATGCATCGAGCCCTGATTATTTAGTGCTGCTGCTGCAACATCCCCATAGCAGACACTGTGTGAATGTTTCACCAGTTCTACTTGCTTTGCTTCCAGCGAGCTTTAAAGACGTGCACAGCTTGTTAATCCTAATTGTTCTTATCATATTTGAAGCTTTGCAGAGTTGCAGTTGTCTCATGAAAGCACTGCAGAAACAAAAAGCAGATCGAATGCACGTCATGGATTAATGTTTTTATAATTTTATAATGGGTGTCAAATTCCATTCTTTGATTGAGTCAGAAACTGTGATTGCTCCATGGTGCAGTCTGTAATGCATTCAGTGTGTAAGTGTTAGCTGAAGCTTTGGCAGTTCCTGCTCAGAGCAGAAACCTGTGGAGTAGAGAGCCCCTAGCGGTGGTTTCAGTCACTGCACTTTGGCTGGCTCAGACTGCATTCTTACCAAAGCAGTTACAAGTTTTCTTTTTTATTATAGAGATGATAGATCAGCCTAATAAATGGGGAATTTTTGGAAAAGAAACATGAGACTTGGGGATAAAACTATTTCATTGTCTTCAATTAGGATGTGTGGATTTACTGAAACTAAAAACTAATTGACATATTGTCAACCAAACCGTTTTAAACGAGTCTCTCTG
>VUQK01030397.1:17458-28220 GCA_015106715.1 Bujurquina vittata
CTTCAATTAGGATGTGTGGATTTACTGAAACTAAAAACTAATTGAGCACAGGCCAGAACAAAGCGTGACGTATTGTCAACCAAACCGTTTTAAACGAGTCTCTCTGAAGTCATTCAGATTTATTTGAAGCCATCGTGACTTACAGCAGTCTGTGTGTTACTGAGAAATAAGGTCTATTATTTACTGTTTATGTATCATTTCACCCTCAGTGTTTCTGCTTCGGTGGGATTTTGACAATGTGCACTTTGGAAACAAAGTGTGTGTGTGAGTGTGTGTGCAGTTGATGAATCATGAGTGGTTGTCAGCGTTATCAGAGTCAGAATATGGAGAGATGGATGGATAGAGTTTTGTCTAAGATGAATGACTTGACAGTTTGATGAGATGAATGTGCGCGTGGGTGGAGATGATCATTGGGCATGTTTTAGTAAAATTAGGGCGTCCTCCTGTGTGTATGTGTCAGCAGGGGCAGTGTGTGGGTGCTCATGCTTGTGTGTGTGTGCACTTGCAGAGGTTCCTGACAGTGAACAGTAGTGATTAATGGGCTTCTGCCACATGAAGGAGCCACAGGGTAAAACCCCACAGCCCAATTGGAGCATAGCATACCTTACCTCCTCCTTTTTTGGTCCTCCTCGCCTGCTTTTTTATTTCTTTGCCATGTGCTTGTTTTTACACCTGTTTGCAGCCAGGGAAGTGTTTTCTTTTCCTCCAATCTCTGCATCTGTGGCATGGCAAAAAAGGGTGGCACCATGGAGAATCGGCTGTTAATGGGGGCGGGAGAAAGTGAAGCTTGGAAGTGCAACAGAGCAAATTCAAATGTTTGTTTGACATGACAAATAAAAATGCGAGGTAATTGATGATTGATGAGCTGCGGTATTCCTAAAACAACGACAACCACAATATCATTTTTGTATATTTTGGTTGGAAGTCGGACAAGGGTGACAGTCTTATGGCTTCTTCTTCTGGTTGGGTGTCTCCAGCTGAATGGGGAGGGAGTCAGTGTCAGTCTCCAGATGATGCTGGGCCATCATGGGTGGTAGGTGGCATATATGCCAGGGACGGGGGGAAGGTGCCTGAGTCAGTGCCAGACTGGGACTGTACCACTACTAGTGAATGTGTGTGTGCGCGTGTGTGTGTGTGTGTGCCTGTGTGCGTGCGTGTGCGTGCGTGTGTGTGTGTGTTCTCAGCTGACATGTGATTGATGAACATTTAGTTGAACGTAGACGGGCAGGGCAGAGTGTGACAGATTACCACTGTGGACCCCTCTTTTTCAGTATTACACACACACACACACACACACACACACTAGCTCTTATGATGTGTCAGCTGCTGATATTCATTTATATAAAGTCTAATCAGGAAGCAGTGAGACAGCATTTCCAGGTTTGGCCCTGATGAGGGCCTCAGACTGGACCCTGTGAACCAGGACTCATTAACCAGATGTTAACCACAGAGTAGTAAAATGACAGTGGAGACGCATTTCTCCCTTTTTCTTTATTGTTGAGCTATTCTTTCTAATCTGCTGTTTCTCTGTGTGCTGATATGTGAATTCAAACAAAAAATCTTCCAGTATGTCTTGTTACTGTATCCAGATTTAACTCCTTTATCATTAAACAAAGGTGTATGAACAATGTTACAACATTATCCTATTTTTTTACTATTGAATTGTCATTTTATTCATTCGCTACATGCGCCTTGTTTTTAGTCTTTATTTGTAATTTATTGGAATGCATCCACAGACGCTTATTTAACAGGGGGTGAAGTAAAAGGATGGGAACGCTGAAAGCTTAGTTCAAGAAAGCCCTGGCAGCCTCACAGATGTGGACAGGCAGCTCATTTAAATAATCCAAATGTGCCAACCACAGTTAAGCACCTGCACAGTGCAAATTTGAATTCAAGTAACTTTCCCCAGAAACTTCATTTTCGTATTTAAGCAGCTAACCAACTGTGAATCCAGCCCATTGTCAGAATGCATGTATTATTTACAGTATACATGCATGTGTGCATTTGCTCCCGTTTCCCCATAACTGCACGTGTCCTTCCTTCAGTTCAGAGGGCTGAGGCCCGGCTTTGTGTGCAGAGCTGATAAGCACACAGAGTATGAAGGACTTGAGCTCACTGCACTTGTGCAAAGAATTCCCCTTTTTTATATCCACTTACTGGGGGGTTTATTGAATAAAAATAACTATTGCTGCTGTTGGTTGATAGTGGGGAAGTCCTCATATGTAAATAGTGTCCAGCAGGGCAAATGGGAGTGGACAGAAGCAGAGCTTCTGCTGTTGCTGCCTGTAAATGAAGAGAGGTTTGAATATTAGAAAGTAATTCAGAGGAAATACAGAAAAAGCTGCACGCAGTGGCTGAAAAATGTCTCTTATTGTCTTCCTTTGACCATTTTATGATTGGATTTTTGGAGCTTTCAGGATCTTAATTTGGCTTTGATAGGTGTCCTGCTAGGTTTCACAACAATATCATAACTGTCTTCAACTGCAACCTAATGATTATATACATGATGTCACAGTGAAACTTCACACACAGCGGAACTTAAGCAGGCCCCAAGGTCACGAACACAACACGCACACTCTCCTGAGGATATGCTGTCCGTCTCTGCTCCACAGTCACACAGAAAATGAGCGCATGGCTCAGCGCTCCGCTGGCACACTGTACATGCCATTCCTATCCTCTGATGGAGGGAACTTTATTTCAGGAAGATGGGCTCATAATCACTGTGCCACTCTGCCTGCTTGTTATCCACTCCCACCACTGACAAGCACAATCCCACCTGGACCCTACCATTCCCGAGGCGGGAGAGCGAGAGAGAGAGAGAGAGAGCTGTTTGGGCAAAAATACTTTACAGGAACAGAGATAAACAGGAAAAAGAGGGAAGGAAAGCTGGCCAGGAACGTTTGAGGTAATGGGTAGTGAGAGAGAAGGAAGCAGATGAGAATTTAATTTGGAGATGCGAGTGTCATGTGGCTATTCCTGGGTAGTGACAGTGAACACTGCTGCAGGCCTGCAGGCAGGGCTTCTCCTATCTCCAGTGCAGTATATTCTGCAGTGATAATAGCCTCTCATTACAGAGCTGCAGCCCTGGGGAGACTTTGGATAAGTTACCAGCTCCAGTCACCACATCACAGAAGGCTATCCCTCATCACACAATGGGAAAGTGGATGATGAGAGGGCCTCTTTCATATGTACTCACATATTTGCTCGCTTGTGTGCAGATATTCATAAACGGACCGAACCAGGACCAAGCACTCCAGCATAACAAATATTAACAAAGACACAAAAAACACCCCCCACATGCAGTTTTACTGGACGCCTGAGTGTCTAGTGCAGAGGGAACAGGAACAGCTGTGAGTCCAGTCCAGCCCGAGTCCACTCCAAGTACCAGCAGAGAGACAAACAGTGCCCCCCGCTTAGCCCCATAATCTGGCATAATGCCTTCACTGTAACTCAAGCTCTCAAATACAGGGAGGGACACTCAGCCAATTCCCATCCAGTCCCATCTTCTACTCCCCACCAGCTGGCAAGACCTTCCACCTTACTGGTAGTTAACACATTTCATCCATGCCAAATACTGTAATGCCTCCCATGGACGAAGATATCCACAAACTCTTGCGCCTCTCGCTGACGATGACTAAAGGCACCTGTCGTCATTCCCATAAGATTGGCATGGCTGGTGACAAACGTACACAGAGTTCACACCCATCATGCAGTCATGGCTCGAGAACAGGTCACCACAGGGCGACGCACTTGTTGGAAGTTATCGATTTCAGAAATGTGAGTCCAGCAGATGCAACAAAGTCCTGAGAAGAGGACATACAGCACAAAACATGCACACTTGTTTCCTTAATGCGCATTGATGGTAATGCAAATACACACGTGCTAAAGCACGGTTTGTGTACAGTACAGTAATGTCTCTGTTAGAACCAGCTCGCTGAAATAAGAGCTCTAGCCTCCGTATTTCAAAACAGGTTCTTGTTGTTTCTCTGACAGGCCTCCGTTACCTCCGCCAAGCTGTCCCACTGAGATAAGCTGGCTGGCATTTTCATCATTCCGGCCATACTGATTGGACCATTATCATAAGAAAGAGGCTGAGAATCCAGGAGGCCTTCCCCCTGGATGCTGATTCATGTTCAAAGTTGGGATTAGCAATCTCACCCCTCAAATCCCCTCAAACAAGGCTAGGCTGAGCAGGCAAATGAAGCACACATTCAACAGATAAAGAAGAGTACTCTCATGACTCACCGGACGGGGGGAGGGAGGGAGGGATGACAAAGAGTAAAACTTTGCTTTAAAATGCTGCTACACGCATTGTTTTGTTTTCTAGTTTTTATAATCCTCAAATATTGATTTAAAATCAGCACCCATGTGAGAATCACCTCTTTTTCACTGTGCCCAAAACAATTGGGCATTAGCCTTGATATTTATGGCATTTACTCTGAAATTCATATGGCCAAAACCTTGGGGGGTCTCTGTGTCCTTGTGCTCGTTAGGTAAGCTGCAGATTCAGAATCCTGTGTGTTAGCCCTGTGATGATGTCCTGCCTCTGACCCTCTGACAGCTGCAATAGGCTGGGATGATAAAATAACTCTCAGAAGCAGCAAACAGCACCGACCTGAGGGTTATGATTTATGTCAGCGCTCTTGTTGTGTTGAGATAAAACACATTTACATGTTTTTAATGATCTTTTTCAGAGAGCTCTGTGACTGTAACTGAAGTCTCTATAAACTTCCTATGCTGGGCTGACGAATGGAAAGTGGAAAGTAGTGCACAGGGAAGTTTTGATGTGCGGTCCAGTCATGACCTTTTTGTGTCTTTTTTTTATCTCTCGTAGACTACAGGCCCAACTGTCCTTTCCCCAAACTCATCATAAAGCTCTGGCGCTGCTCAGCGCCGCCGTCCTGCCGTGTGCCAGTCCGGTAAAACTGCAGCGTTACCAGTTTTACAGTGAGACAAACCTTATCATTCTCTGCCAGTGTTCATTACAGACTCCCTGTGTGCGCTGATTACAGAGGTGAACAACAAGCCACAGACCAAGAGTCTGTTTGTACGGACATTCATGCAGGTTTATTTTCACATTTATTAAATGTATCCAGAAAGCCTAAATGTAATTTCCTTGCAAGTATAACTACACAGAAATGAAGACTTTGCAGAAGTTTCTGAAGTTTTTTGGGGGAAGATCAGACCACGTCTGTTTGAGGAGCCACAACGATTTTTAGCTTTCAGCTTGTCTGTGTTTAGTCTTCACTTTGCGTCATCTGTTGTAATCACTGTCTTTAAATGTGTGTGTCTGGAAATAAAACTGCAAAGAGGTGGACTTATCTTTGAGGAGAGGGTAACTCAAAAAAGCAGGTCTGTGACGTGATGTATCCTTATTTCTGAATGGCTCGCTTATTACAGAGTACATTATTTTGCCTGAGAAAAATTCAGAAATGCCAAGAAAATTAGAAAAATTAAATAAGGCAACATGAGGGAGGTCTCTTACGATCAGCACTCACCTTCCTTCTGTATGAAAAACCTGTGAAATCAAATGGGAACAAACACAGTCCTCTCCAGGCATCTAAATGATCGATTATTTAAATTCCACCTCATAAGTCACACGGAAGAGGTTAAAAATATGGGAGCGCTGTAATTAGACTCTCACTGGGGGAGCCTGGGCTCATCAGCACCCACTGCTCTGAGGTTTAAAGCAAACTGATCCTTGGATGAGGTTAATAAATGGATAAATCTTCCAAATGTCCTGTAAGTAAATGACTTTCCCCTTTGGCTTTGCAAAATCATTCAAGAAAGTTTACAGATATTTTGTAATTGCATTGAAATTCTGCATTAATTGTGCAATCTCAAAGCATCTGCAGCTAGATGAGAGAAAAGCAGCTTGTGACCTTTTAAGGAGAGCAGAGCACCAACAATAAAACTGAGTGGAGATCTATTTTAGAATTAGTCCTGTCCTGAATGTCTCCTAATAGTTCATTTACCAAAAAAACAAACGCTGCCACTTCCTCAGATTATCAGTCAGAGTTTGAAAATATAAAAAGTGTTTTATAAATATGTGTTGTTCAGTATTTCACTCAGAAAGCACTGTTTGTATGTCGCTCAGCACTAATGAGGCCTTCACAGATGTGTATGTGGCTTTAAACACTGTTCTTATATCAGCCTGGAAGGCCTCGCTTCTCATTCACCCAGAGACATGACATATTTTTTAGCCTGTATTAATGCAAGCAACAAAAGGTTGTTTAATAGTGATAATAATAGTTTAATAATGATAATAGTCTGATTTCCACGACAGGGATCATTTCTGTTTTAATCCGGGGCTGCCGGAGAACTGATGATCTGACGATTCTGCCTCCCCAACACTTACCAATAACCCTGATTATTAGTGACATCAGGAGTGGTAGCATTAGCCCCTGTAACACATATAAACAAAACAGGATAAAAATGCTCGGATTCAGTGTTTTTCTAACTCATTCAATTAAATATTGTGTTTAAGTTATCTGTAAATCATTGCATTCTGTTCATATTTTCCATCATTCTGATGTTTTTGGAAGCTGAATAAATCCAGCTGAGAAGAGTTTAATGTAAATAAAACATTTCTTTAAATGTACTCATTGTTCCACAGTATCTATTAATTGTAGACCGCAGAAGATGATTTGTGATTTTTCATTCTGCATGAACTCAACCACTTAGTGAAATCGGGACAATATTGATTCCTGAGTTATATGCTCATAATCAACACTTTAATCACTCCGTTAACACCTTTTCTTGCTGCAGAGGTGCAAACCTCAGCTGAGAAGATCCTGCTCTTATTCAAAATACAACACTAATTAATTACATTAACGACTGGAACAGCTTGCAGCATGACAGTAATTAAAGCTAGAGAAGGAATATATGATTAACATTTAGTGGATGAAAACGACCATGATTATTCACACTGAGTTCATTAAAAACCGTGTAATCCAGTGGGAATATCAATATGGAGTGATATTGCAAATGCAAATGAAATAAGGCTAAGGACATTAAAAAGCTTGGTGCACCAGCAGCATTAACATCTACAGATAGATTCATGACAAGAAGACTGATGTTCAACCCAAAGAGCCTGATGGACACCTGTGCAGGATCACAGTCTGTATTGGGGTTTTTAAGTCAGTCCAGATGAGTGCAGTTGTGGTCCTTGCATGCAGAAGCTGCTCTGTATTGGTGATTTATCATTTGAATAAGCAGAAAAAGGCTCGGCAGCATATGGCAGGGCGGACTGTAAGTCAGCTAGCACACTTAAAAACACATTAAACCAGAACAGTAAATAAGAAACACTCTGCTTTATTGTTGCTTATTGTTCCCGAATCGGCATGGAAGTTAAATCCTCTTGCTTCCCTCTTTTTAAGGGATTCAGTCCTGAGAGAAGAAAGGAGATTCCACCTGATCCATATTAATGTGTAACGGTTTTTGGAGCAAAGCTTATCTTTTAATGTTGCCTCCCCCTCCATTGGCAATCACATTAAGCAGCTCTGAAAGCCTCTACATGCTGTTTGCATTACTGTCGTGCATACGAGAGTATCAAGTGTGCAAGGATTAGAGTTAAGTGAAGGCTAAACCCATACCTGGATCACATTAGACATGGAAAAGCAGCTGGGATCACATGATGCAGCGACTGAGTCATTAATGCATTGACTGTTGAAAGAGCAGGTGGAGTAACATAGTAAACAAAGGTGGATCGTGGCTGTGGCGGCATCAAAAATAGAATTAATGTGGAGGATTGGCTTTTTAGAAAATGGAATTAACTAGGCCCTATATTTGTTTGATTTTTGGATTCGTATCCCTGTTTCTGAAGAAGGCTTCTCAGTTTTTGTTGTGATTATGAAAATGATAAACACCACCAACAGCAAATCATACCAGCTGTTAATTATTCAGTAATGAACTCACCCAAAGGCTTCAGTACACCCAGCTGTAATTGTGTGCTTAATAGGCTCTCAGCGAGTTGGTATTATTCTTCCATAATAAGAGATTATTCCACGGGTTTGGAATTTTCCCACTAGGTCAGTGATGAAACACTCTAGCTTATCTTTCGGCATTGTCCTGACTCAAAAGTTAACCACCGTACTTTTGTTAAATATTTGACTTGTTTGATTAGTTTAATGTGAATATTTTTGGCACTGCAAGGAAAGCACAGGCTGATAACATTCAAGGACAAGCATGGCGTGTCTTGGCTTGTGTGGAATCAAAGCTGTAGCCCTGCAACAGTGTTTGATCATTTCTGAGCTCCTATTTTTAACCTCCATTGTGTGTTCACTTGTGCCCCGCGTGGTCAAATCCGAGTCCTCCTCCTTTCTTTTTGAATGGCGCCATCACCACCTGGTCTCCATTCACTTATTGATTGCCGCAGGCTATGGTGATCAGCTGGGTCCGGTTTGGTATTTAGCATTTATAATGCCCCTGTGCTTGAAAAGAGTAAAACACTGTCAGCCTTCTCCACCCCCCAAATAACTGCATGATTCTCCGTCAGCATTCAGCAGAGATCAAGTTAACTCACAGGAGGAAAAGCCAAGCTGCACATAATCTTTCTCTTCAGGGATTTCTTTCTTTATCATTATGATTATGTGTCAACACTATGCCCCTTGCCCTCTCTCCTATTGGGACCAGGCCAGTTTGGTGTACCCTAGTTATTTCTTCCTTCCCCGTTGACAGTTTGCATATCTAAAGTTGCCAATCAAGCCTATGAAACTCTCTGTGGCCCTCATTTTCTTCCCAGCCGCCAGAATCCATCACTCACGGCACACAAGGACAAAAGGGGGCTGTACCGCTGGAGGGCAGTTGGTGTGTTGGGGAAGGCAGCGTTTGAGGTGTATGGGGCAGGGTGTTACGGTGGAACTACCCCATTCTCTGGTTTCCAGAGCCAGGCTGAAGGGTTAATGACTGGATGAATGGTTTTTTGCTCCTTCTTCTGAGCTTGTTTTATATCTGGAGATAGGCTTCCTTTGTTCCCTCGTGACAAAGTGCAGCGGGACAATAAGGACCTCAAAGTTCAGGGCTTACCTCAGTTTTTCATGTGCAGTGGGGTATGCTGGCACTCCAGGTCTCTTCAATGCGCCCGGGAACAAAGGGAGAGAAAGTGAGTGTGCATGTGGGAGGAGATGGGGATTAAGGCACTCATCAATCTTTAACCTGTGCACTGTGGACACCAAACACAACTGAACTCTGACAGCGGCTCACACTTCTCTGTCTGCATTCGTTGCGGTTCACACAAAGGGTTAACCAATTTCAGCACACTTGCTTTTGGCTTTTGCAGCTCTTTGATCAGCGTTGTTTTCCATGAAGACCTGAATCAAAATTATCTTCAGACATGAATCTCTGTGGAGGTGATGATGGATATATTTTGTCCTAAATTTTTCAATACGATAAAACTTCAGCAGCATCATCGCTGAGAGCATGACTCTGTGAAAGTATCCTTCCTTGTTTTGCATTTTGGTTTCAATCAGAGCAGTATCGTCACCTTTGCTGCAGCCTTTGCTGTCCTTAATCAAACCGCCATGCTAATAAATTTTACACAACAAGGCCTGTTACTTCTAACTTTGTCAAATATACATATTGAGTGACGGTAGTTAGTTTGACATTTGCTGAAGATGCAACTTAAAAGCTGAGGATGTTTTGTTGGGCGCATCATTGGCCTTTTAGCCAAGTTACAAGCTGATATCTTCTACTGTGGAGCAAAAGGTAACATGAGGTACAAGCAGAGCTAAAGAAATGCTTCTTTGTATGGCATGCTCCGACTCGCAGGAGTTTTATTTCCACGTAATCATCCTCATTTGGTTTTTAATGCCCCCATCAGTGTGCTGACATTCCATGACGTCTCGAGCTTTGCCCTCTAATTTCTGATAAGTGCAAACAGTTTGTGCTATTTTATGGCCGTGCCAAGTTTCAGCGCTCTGACACACAGAGATCGATGGGGCTCTAAACCCTCTGACTCAACACACCAATCCAAACAAAGTCTCTTAATTTGACTCCGGCCATGGGCTGAGGTAAAGATGACAAGCGCTCATAATCCATCACCTTTCAACCGTAAACACTTTTTCAATATACATTTTTAATTTATGGAACGCTAATTTTAGCGCAATGAAACTCTGACTTTAAAGAGTACTTGTTGGTGAAGTGCCAGTATTTTTAGAAACACGAGTGTGTTATGAGCTGCTGAACAAAGTAAGGGTCTCGAGCACTGTGGCTCACATTGTTTGAAAGCGTTTTCCAGTTTACACAGAAAGTGGGGAAAATATTAGCAAAAGCTCTTATTAGCAACTGTGCTGAAGGAGCAGTCATTAAGGCCTAATTTGTCTGCAAGCATCCTCATTTTGGTGGCAGTTTATTCAGCGAAAGGGCTAGCCTGTCTCTGAGCATGCACTGAATGCTATTGTCTTCCTGCTCCTACTGCCACTCCATCTGCCCTGAAAAGAGCCCAGAAGATTCCCTGAACCTGCCAGCAGATCCCATGTTTCATCTTGAATAGGCAAACAGCCCAATTATTTTCCTGCTTCCATGGTCTAATTGATGCCCGTGCAGGTTTAGATGGCAGTGTAAGCATAGACCTGAGGGGGAGGAGGAGGAGGAGGAGGAGAAGAAGGAGGGGGAGGAAGAGGAGAATGAGGAGAAGGAGAATGAGGAGGAGGAGGGGGAGAAGGAGGGAAGAATCTGTTGTGAAGCGAGAGTTCTTTACAGTGAAAGTTTCCTGTCAATAGGGATTTCTACCCCCCCCCCCCCCCCCCCCCCCAAACACCCC
>VUQK01030398.1:2961-13611 GCA_015106715.1 Bujurquina vittata
GTGTCTAAATAAATGAATTGTTCCAGGAAATCAAACAGCTGATTCTCGTTTTAATGGTTTCAGGCTCGCCTCCTTTATCAGTTTTCACTGAGGAGGACAAAGGCAATAAAGATGACTTTTTACTGAGCATGTGAATCCACTCCTGCTCTAGAAATCTATGGAGTATGAAGTGATGCACTAGTTCTTCTTTAAAATCTGACAGTCAGCTCCTACCCTCTGCAATCGTCTGGCTAATGTGGGAGTTTTTCAAAGTAATGACGAATTACTCTTAAACTCTGATTCCAGCATGAGCTGCACTGGGATCAGCCAAACACAGCAAATTCATGCACGGTTATTTTTTACAGCGGTGATTTTAAGTATTCGGCTGTCAAAGCCTGATGCACGCTCTGAGGTGGGAATGCTGGAACAGGTAACTGGTTCCCACAGCCAACAAATAGTAGGGGGAAAAAGCACCAAACACTGCTCCGTGTATAAACCTGAGAACAGCTAATGAGAGACGAGGTGCAGCCGGGCACACGGGTGAGCCGAATCCAGTGATTAACTGAGGAAGAAAAACCATGAACGATACAGCCCGGCACAACTGCAGATGTCCACACAGGTTCCCATCAAACACTAATGCCCCAACACCCATCAGCCCTCGAGCTGCTGCTTGTAACGAGGGTTGGCAGGTATGGTACTGTGCTTCTGTCCTAAACTGAATCCCCACCATATAGAAATGTGGAAATGAATTGTGTTTGCAGGTGCATGGAAACATGTAGGGGCTCATATTTCTATGGATAAATGTGGCCTGAATCTTTATGTTGTGGATGACAGCAGCTTGTGGAAATGATTTCCTCTCATCGGCTTAGAATTGGGGATAATATCCTGCTGCTAACGTTAAATCCTGATTGAACTTAAACTCTCTAAAGTGACATAAATACGGTTTAAGGCTCAGTTTATCTGCAACTAGATCTTCAATTCTTTCGGGGAAAGATTTTTAGTTCTTCGGCTTCTGCAGTGTCATGTTAAGGGCATCTCCTTCTGCATAAAATGCATCATTTCCATCCTCTAAAGGTTTTTTCTATTTCCTCCTGTCCGTGAGCCGTGCGGCCGCCGCTGCAGCTTGTTGTTTGCTGAATGTAAAGTAGAGCAGAATGAGCATGTTGTATCACAGAAACTGTCTCTCTCACATAACCGGGTTCTTGTCTTGTTTAATGCACCGCTCGCTAAATAATTTCTCACCAGGACAGAAATGATGAAGCGCACAGTACTGTTATTGTGAAAGACCAGTCAGACATTCACAACGACAACAAGAAGAAAAGAGGCGTAGGCAAGAAAATATGTGATTGATTTCCACGTATACCCGACCTGGAGTTACAGATTATCGACATCATATTTGACTGTGGACAGGAATAGCCTTTATCCCTCTGCCAGAGGGTTTCCATGTGGTGCATGATGATCTATACTCACTGGTCTCCCCCATCCCTCTCTTGGTCACTGACTGCCACTGTGTGGTCATAAATATTTCACACAGTTCTGCTGCAGTCTGCTTTGCACTCGCTTACTTTACACAATTTTAAAACATTAGCTTCCTGCAGCCCACTTATCAGATCATAATGTGGTGTATTGTAGCCACGGTAATTAATATCACAGTGCTCCTCCCAAACAGAGCTGGCATATACCCGGGGAAAGACTCTACTTTACTCGAGGGCCAAAAATGTGCCTCTGTTCCACCAACAAGCCCAGCCTCCATCATCCATCATCATTAAAGAAAGAGGGCAAAACGAAACGCTATCTCTGCTCTCGTCTCATTGTTTGATGGTGTGTTTTACCCCATGACGTCGCGTCACTCAGTGACAGTTTGGCTGACATGGCATCAAGTTTGGAAATTTAGACTTGGGCTAACATGTTGCTCTTCATCTCTTTCAAACATCACTGACTGTCAGACTGCAGCATCAGTCAGGGATTCGTTTTTCTAAAGCCTGTCATTTTTTTTTTTTTACTGCATCAGAAATTATACAGAAAGATCTGGGGCACCCAAATTTCAACAGTCGCCTAAAAAAGATACGAACGCTGTGCAGCCATAATAAACACAGAGCCACGGGATCCAGCTTTACAGACTGGGCGATTTCTAAATGCTTACAGTGAAGTAATGAATGCATGCTCAGGCTCATTCTGTGGTGGCAGTTGAAGGTTTTCTGGAAAGTTTCAGACACAATGCACTTTCGAATGCTTTTAAATGAACATTATTTTTGCCTCAGTTGTGCACATCCTGGGTGGGTGACACGGGCAGCACGCTGCGGTGATAAGAAAGCCCATACGCCGGGCTCATCCCCGTGTGTCGGAAGCTCCCCACTTTGCCAAACTGTCGCAGATGGAAGAGAAGCGTGAGCTTTCGGGTCATGGTCCTCAGTGCCAAGAAGGAGGCCAGGATCTCGGCGAGCAGGAAGAGGAGATAGAGGGAGTGGACGGCTCTCTCCAGAGGAAGGATGATAACTCCTTCATCGCTCAGGAAGAACAGCAGCACTGGCAGCTGGAACATGAAAGACAGGAGCCAGAAGGCTGCCAGCTCTGGCACCTGATGACAGGGAGGAAAGGAGGGAAAATTTGGGTTGGCGCACAGAAAAACGATGAAAAGATACAGCAGTCAGCCATCAAGTGCTTTGGTTGAATCCACATGAAAGCAAAGACACACACACACACACATGCGCACTTGTAGCCAGGAGCTGATTATTTACACAAGCAGGTAGAACACTTGGCTACGTCCTCTGGGTTTTTCAGGCTCCGTGAAAGAGCTTTGTGCTGCGGTTCAGAGCAAGACGGATTAGAATTACTTTTTCTTTAAGGTTGCCAATGTAGCCCAGATAGAGTCGAAGCACTTCGATGACTGTCAGGAGGATGATCCCAGTAATGAGCAGAGCCTGATAGTAGCCAGGAAGATAGAAGAACTGGAAAAGAGGAGAGCTGTAATTAGTGTGTGTGGTCATCCACGAGAAGGGAAGACAGCGCGAGCTAGATTTTTATGTAAACTATTTTTTTTTTTTCATAATTATTGGTGAACACGTTTTGTTTTTCAGAAAGATGGTGAATGTGGAGTTTACTGATTATGTTCATTCATTTCAGTGCTCCTCAGGACTGTGGAGTGATTTTTGAAGGTACCGCTAGATGGTGCTAAAGTCCCATCTTTGCTTTTTTTTTTTTTACAATCGACAGCGCACATGTGCACAAGTGCATTTACCTCATTAAAACCTTAACTTTTGACTACAAGAGGAATACTTGATACATAACAAAAATCACAAAAGGCTTCCGATAAAGGCTCTGGCTGTAGTAGTGCACGTGGCTGCATGGTTATAGCTCTGGATCATCAGGAGAACCAACCCAAGTATTTTTTTCTGAAGTTAAGAAGTCAAAAATACGTGAAAAAGTTTACAAATTCTTCTCTTATGTGTGTTTTACGCACTAATTTGCTAACTAACCTTTACTTCCAGCATGAACACAGCTGAGAACCACCAGCAGGGAAAGTAAAACACGTTGAAATAGAGCAGCATTTGAAGAGGGAGGTGAGAAACCAGCTCATTGACCACTGCAAGGCAAACAGCATTTAGGTGATGTGGTTCACCACACCGTACTCCGTAACTAACAAACTCAAGGTAAAATCTGAGCTGTGGTACAGTCAGTCTAACCTCAGTCTGTACATGACACTGCACTGCATCATAATCACATCAGGTTTCAAGCAGAAACTAACCAGATGCGTCCTCTTGCTCCCTGGTGAAGTCACTGTCTGCTGTCCTGTTGTTTGAGAACACAGAGCCTCCCATATAGAGCAGACCCAGCGGCAGGTTTTCGGGAACGGGCGAGTAAAACACCGGCATTGTTGATGGAGGTGGTGACTATGACAGAACCACCAAGTCCCAGAATATGTTTTCAGTATCTGCTGATTCTTCTCGTCTTAAGTGACACAAATGCACAAAGAGATACAAGTGGACGCACAAAGACACATGCAGGCAGGCACTGCTGCTAATCCGATTACTGTGAAGAGGGCTGGCGGAGGATTAGACTGAAACAGTAGCACGGCAGTTTGCTGGACATTAGTGTCCTTCTATGATGCTCAGTTAATTAGATTTTCTAATTAATTAAATTAGGAAGCTATGCTCATACTTTATTGGGATGCATCCACACACTCCATGCACTGCACTTGAAACCTCTACATTATTTATACACATATTTAAAACAATGAGTCACTCATGCATAGTTTTTTTTTTATTTAATTGAAATCAGATGAACACAGTGGCAGGGCAGCGACCAACGCTCTGCTCAGTGCACCCGACCAACGAGGCATCAGAGTGGTGCCTGGCCTTTGCTGGCCTTGGGGCCTCACTCGTCATTATTGTGACCAGGGTGCAGAGACAGCGTGCAGCCACCAGGTGTCATCACAGCTCGTCCCTTGGGGCGCGCAGGGGGAAATGCTGGAACTCCTCTGGCACCTCTTCCCCTTTCTCGGACCTCTTGTAGAAGCCGAGTGAGTCCAACAAGCTGCTGATCTCGTCTGCCTTCATTTTCTTCACAGGGACAGTCTGATGTGTGAGACACGCACAGGATTACACACACACACACACACACACACGTTTGCGATCCGAAACTGCTACTTTGTACTGCTAATTTACTAAAACTCGGTTTTTATTCAAAGGTGTTTAGCCTCTGCAGAGGTAGAGGCTCCTCCTGAATATTTAATATTCAATCATTTAGTTCCTCCATATTTAAAGTCAAATTACAATCTCCCAGAGGCCCTAAATAAAGCAAAAAGAACTAAACTCCCACATACGCTTTATATGGGAAAATAAAAGGCTCGACTCGAGAAAGCAGTAAAATATGGGGGCAGTGTATTTATAAATCAGTGTAGTGGCTCTTTTTACATGTAGGCCAGCATTAGGAAAAGCCATTGGTTTTAAGGGAGAGTTTTGTTGTGCAATAAGTGCAGCTACTGACAAAAATAAGTGTGTGTGAGAGGCACACAGTGCTCAAAGACAGCTCTCCTGTCTCACTGCAAAATCACTTCATATACTGTATGTATTTATAACTCCTTCAAATACACTCGGTTACGTGGTGTCTGACAGATGATCTGAAATCAGATGTGGCAACATTCAAAGTTCGAATCCTGCTTGTGATGAACTCCATCACCAGGCAGCTGAGTAAGAGAGCCCTGCACACACTTCTCACCTTAACGACCTCGTCCTTTTCGTTGTAGAATATCAGACGGGGTTTCTTCTCCTCCGATGAATCGTATTCCAAGTTGTGGCTGCAAAGCAGATCAAGGGAAACAGGTAGGAGGTGTTGTGAAGAACAAGGCATATCCATCTGTTTCGCTATTTTTAGGCTCACTTAACATGATTTTTTTTTTTCTCGGAGCACTCACAGAGCTGGCACTGAACTTGGCAGCTTTGCTTGGAACCACGTTTTGTTTACAAAAGAGGTCACGAGAAAATCAGTAATGATTCGTGTGGAAGGCTTTAGAGCAAAGCAAGGAATCCTGAGGCACACGAAAGCAACACAAGGATACTATAAAGCCATTCGCTCCATGAGAAAATGATAGAGCTCAGGCATTTTCTTTATGCCTCATCCGACCACACTGGGAGCCTGCAGGGATGACAGGAGGCATTTGTTAAAAGAGCCTGACAAACAGGACCGTACATACCGCATTCTTTATGTAATCACAGGTGCCAAAAAAAGGTTTCATATTTCAGCAGAAAACAAACTGAGGTGACAGCACACGAGCCATCCATCATCATCATCCTTTCTATTGCTATGACTTTTAAAGGATTTCCTTTAAAAAGCCATCAGGATAAAAGGTTCTCACCAGCAGTTTGGCTCTGGCTACAACAAGCGTCTCTTCGCCTGTTGTGTTGTCGTTAGCGTCGGATAACCTAAGAGCAAAGGTGAGCGTAAGCACCAAGAAGGCCCACATCTTTGCTGTATGGCAATGCAATATTCTTTTCAATCTTTGGGTGCTTTAGTCCAAGTTGCACCAGCAATAAGTAACTCTTTAATAGTCCTGGACAGGTTTTTCAGGGTGGACAAGACCATGGTGCACGTCTATAGGGGAGCAAGGCCCACCTGGGTTCAACTGTTTATCTCTTTCTTAGGATTTGCTATCACAAATTCCCTTTTTGTCTAAGAATTAGACTTGCCAAGTGGGTTTCCATCATATACGTGCTTGGCAACAGAGTTAGCAGTTAGGCTGTTTTTCTATATGTCAAAGGCCACACAGAGGGCCCCCTGGCTTTATAGTTATAGTTTCTTCCAGATCAAATATCGCTGGGGGGGACAGAACATCTGCACTCTTATCACTTTTTCCCATACAGTATAGTTGCAGGTGGTTAATGGTCACAGAGAGCCACAGTTCATCCCTCGCTCCCCGCGTACAGCTAAAGCTCATTGGACTCGCACTGGCCCGTGTCTAATGACTGAAAACGTGTTTGATTAACACAGGAGACGAAAGTGCGAGCAAATGCTGCAAGGTAATTACAAATGCATGCATCTAAAATATAAAGCAAACAAACTGATGTCTAAAATGTTTTAGATGGCAACTGTCTGCGCACATATTCTAATGACACAGAGCAAAATGATAGTTTATATGCGGCTTTGGCCGCCTTGGGATTGTATGGAGTCCTACTACATCCTTTTATCCTAATTCCACTCATCGTGCTAAGCTAAACTGTTACCTTTCAGTTGTGGAGCTTTGTCAGGGATCTTCACATGTAACTGCTTTCAGGCTCGTTCTGCATTGTTTAGGATTTTGCTCAAAAAGTTTCTCGTGACACACATTTGATACATTGTCAGGTTTTCTGAATCCTGTCGTTACGCTGCTGAACAAAACAGAAGCCCCGTTGCAGTAAAGCAACACATTTTCTATGAAATGTTTAATTCCACTGTTCTCTCCGTGTGAAACCAGGCCTCGTGACAGCGTTTGCACTGTGTCAACACCCTGGGGGGAAGAAATCATCTCGGTCCTCCAAATTCACTCAACTGCTCTGTATTGTGTAAAACTCAAATTCATTAGGTCACCATAAGAGGGCGCTAACGCCCACATGTACGCTTCCTGGCAGTTTGGCGGGTAAAGTGTGCTCCCAAATCCTAGCCACAGACAATTATGTTTCCAGCAAAAATAAACCATTCCTGCCTGGAATGCTGAAGCAAAAACCATCTTGCTGTGTCTGTCTTTTCCAGACAGCTCAGAGTCTCTGCATGTACTGTTTGGGATTATGTGTCAAACGGCAATAAAACAGTCCCCCCCCTTTTTTTTTTTTACCAGCATTTCCTCCCCTTGGCAGCTGTTGTGAGTCTGCATGCTTGCACACTTGCAGGAGTTTTATGTTTGCATCTTTGTGTCATAAAGTTCCAGTTCTCTTTTCAACAATGCAAGTTGGACCCGAGAGAATTGAAATATGCAGAAAAGTGAATGAGGAATAAGAATGTGGAGAAAAAGGATGGCCGACACGGTGGGGGTGGGGGTGGGGGTGGGCTTGCAGAGGCTGACTCCTCAGCATATACGTGTGGATGCATACCACATGTGCTCACATTCAGCATGTTTCAGCGTGCATCACGTGGTGCATGCCAAAAGCGGGCTGTTGTTATTATTACTCTGCTGACAAAGGGGAAACACAGCCATTAATAAGCGGACGTTATGGAGCATAGACAGCAGCGACAAAGTTCACACTGAGCAACTTTTTCCAGTCGGAGTTTTAAAAATTGCAACACTGGCAGCAGCTGTTGAGAGATCAAAAGCTTCAGCACCTTACTGCAACCGTGCCTCCTTCAGGGAGCTTGTAATAAAGACACACTTCCTTTTTTGTCCAAAGCACCGGATGCTGCCTACCAGCTGGCAACCAACAATTACTCCGTGTGTTCTCTTATGATGTGGACACTTATTTGTGGGTGCTTGTGACAAATGTTTGACTCTTGTGTCTTCTCTGTGCTCTAATGTTAACAGCTATTTGAATGTTCGAGAATAAGCAGATGAGATGGATAAAAATATATCTTCATTAAGTTATAAACATTCGGCTGTGTGTGTCTGTGTGCGCTTATCTGTCTGGAGCCTCGGGGCAGCTGCTGCAAAGTTTGATGTCTGCCTGCCTGCTGTGCCCCAGTCAGCTTATAAAAGAGAGGCAGCACTGAAGGAAGTGAAGGAGGATGTGGAGGACTTTTAAAAAGATTATAATGCTAATGAGCGTGCTCCACTTCAAACATACAAAAACCTTCCTGTACAGTAGCATCAAACTGTCTGGCACGATTAGTTCACCATGATGCTACTTGCGGGACTCCTGGGCAACTTCACACAACTCAAAGGTTCAATTTTAGAAAATTATTACAGGTAATTATGAAGTGAAAGCAGGGTAGCCCGGGGAAATGTCTCTGCGTGACTGTAGCTGTGAGCAAATTTACGGCTCGTGGACTAAATGAGAACGTCACAGAGTTTGATTTAGCTTGTGGTTTAGCTTGAACCTACGACCTAAAATAAGTGGCTCCAATTTTCTCCACTCAAGGAGGCCACAGAAGGCTGCGCGACGCTGCCGGCCTTGGCAGAGAATTTATCTCGTACAGGCATGAAGCACAAGGACGGCTCGCTGCGAGGAAGCTCGTTTGCTGTGAAAGTGAAATAGGATGGCTGCTTTTCATTAAGAGTTTTTAATACCTGATTAATTGTGTACAGCTCCACAATGACGTGTGTAAATAAAGGCTTTTAATCAAGTATGCGCCTTACATTTCATTTTGAAGGATGTTTACCGAGAAATTCAATTCCGATCCACTTTTCTTCTTCTGAGTGAATAGATATGCTTTGCAGATGAAAACGCAGTTCAGTCTGTGCTGTTAATGCGTGCAGCTGCTATAAAAGGTGCATACTGCAAAGGGATCACTTTTTATATCAACACATTGTGTGTACAATATTTATCTTAATGAATATAAACTTTAATGCAGGATAGAAAGGGTTATTCTACATAAATCCTTACTTCAGTGTTTTTTCCACAGGTTGCTTTCTTGCAGTAATTACGTGGTGATAGATGGACTTTAGCCACAGTCAGGGTTACTATTTTGCTTGTTTTCAAGTAAAGGGCGGATATAATTGTGGCTTTAATCTTCTCGTCCAACTCAAAAAAGAAAAAAAAAATCAATTAGCACATTTTCCAAAATGTTGAACTGCTTGTCTGAGTATCCGCCGTGATGTTACACACTGGACTGAGGAAACATGCTGCTCTCTCCAAAAGGTACATTCACTGGAAGGAGCGACCTCCGCCAACAGCATCTTATTGACCTTTACTCACCGTTTCATGAAGCCATTGACAGTTTTTGAATGGAGTCTATGTGATATTTTTTGGTGCTATTGCACTTCCATGATGTCACATAGCTGACGAGGCTACATCCTTAATGAATAATCACACTGGCAGTTCCATCTGGATCTGATGTAGCAGCTTTGGTCATTTTTCTTGTGAGCAAAAGTATTGGACCGTGACTGACAGGTGTGTCCTGTTACATTGATTATTCAAAAAATAAATTGAATTGCACCATGTTTCAGAGTTGGATTATGCCTGCGCATTTATCGTTAGAGTAACCAACATGAATACCAGAGAGCCGTCTGCGGGTGGGAAACAACTGTGAAGCTGAGAGAAGATGGAAAATCCATCAGAGCCATTCACTACACTTGTTTGGAATGTCCTGGAGAAGGAAGTCGTTGTTGATGTACTAAGTAAAAGATATTGATGTCAAGATGCCAAAAGCAGACAGTGTGAAGGCGAGTACCCAAACGCAGGACTGAGGAGCAGGCGGTCATAAATTAACAAAAGCGAGCTTTTATTGTAGCTGGAAACATGAACAAAATAAACAGATTAACAGAACTTGGGCAACCCAATTCAGGAGGCACTAACCCAGGGACAAAAAGACCGAGACAATAAATACACAGGAGGGTGATGAGGGAAGTGGAGACAGCTGGGGCAGAACAGGTGAACACAATGACACTGATTAGACAAAAGGAAGTAAAACTGAACACGACACGCAGGAGAACAGGAAACTGTCAAAATAAAACAGGAAGAAACCAAACATGAGACAAACGTAGACTTGACACAACAATGAGGAACACAACTAAATACAGAACACACATGAGACAAGGGACGATGACAAGGGACGCGAGGAAGACGAGGAGAACAAAGGAAAACAGGAATGAAATACAATAACTATAACAAACTAAGAATCCAAGCTGTAAGCAGCTGATGACAGAAACATTTTAAGAGCTGTAAAAAAAGAGCCTAAAACAACTGTTGGTGACATCAGCAACGACCTCCAGAGGGCAGGAGTGAAGGTATCACAATCTGCAGTTCACAGAAGACTTCATGGCTTCACCAGAAGATGGAAACCTCAGAAACTCTGCAACAAAGTTTGATGGACTGATGAGGCAAAGATGAACCAGCTGAAGTCTGGAGAAACAAAGTATCCCCTCGTGATCCCAAAGATACGAGCTCATCGGTGGAGGTGATGTCATGGCTTGGGCTTGCAGGGCTTCTTCTGGGACGAGCTCGTGAATCTTCATCGATGATGTCACGCGTGATGACAGCAGCACGATGAACTCAGAGATCTACAGAAACATTTTGTCGGTCAGTTTAAAGAAAGATGCAACCAAACTGA
>VUQK01030399.1:3340-29934 GCA_015106715.1 Bujurquina vittata
CAAAAAAATTTTTTTTTTTAATCACCATTTTTTTTTTTTGTAAAAAAAATAAAAATTTTATTTTTTTTTTTTTTTTTCATTCTCCTTTTTTTTTTTTTTTTTTATTTTTGTTTTTTTTTTTTTTTTGTATACACTTTTTTTTTTTTTTTTTTTTTTTTTTTTTGGGGGGGGGGGTCATAAGGTGTGTGTTTTGGTGTGTGGTTTAATGCAGAAAAACATTAAAGGGTGTCCAAGCCAGAAAGTAAAAGTAATGAAACACTGAAAGAATCCTATCTCAGGTTTGTTCTGCCACATCCTTTTATTTTCTCTTTTGGCAGAAAGCACAATAATAATATTGGGGATACAGCAAAGCAGCATTTCTATATGTCTGCTGAACATCGTCTTCAAAGACGACTCAACATTAAGTCGCTATCCGGTCAGTCGGTCCTAGCGAACATGGAAACCACCGTGAAAGACATCCGGGCCAAACTGTGAATGCTGTTTCAGGGTTGAAAAAGCCGTCGAAACAGACCACAAAGTTTTCACTCGTGAACTTGACCTGTTAAAAACCAGAGACACACATTATAAGAACTTTTCCACAAAGTTTCCCAGACGGCTGAACTGTCAGAGCTGCTCAGGGTTCAGTCAGAGCTACGGTCACAAACTCAGCGTCACTACAGAAGTCCAGCTGCCCTCTGAGGGCCTGAACCAGTGAATGGAGAGAGTGACCTTCATCAACTGATGACCTTCACTCAGTCTGCAAACATCATCTCTGCCACAGGGGGAGACTAAACAGCAACAATGATGGAAACACAAAACCTCAGGCTGCATCTACTCACATGGAGCCGCTCATACTTCTGTCCATAATACGTGATGGGACACGAGCTGATGTCCACCTCTGAAGAACCAGTGAGGGTCTGCTGCAGAGCACCTGAGAGGTGGAGACACATGAGGGGTGAGCTACAGTCTGTTAGCTGGTTGGACAAACGTGAAAAGCTGCAGGTTGAAATATGGACTTCCCAAAGGGCTAAAACAGCATTTGTTCACCAGCAAAAACTTTACTCCTTTTTTGTGATCTCTGATACGTGCAGCGCTGCCTGTCATAGGTCTGGCTGGTCCTGTTGTGCTCGTCTCTCGATCCAGAAGGCTGGCAGGCCGGCTTCTCGTCTGCAGGGCGGAGCTGGAGGCTGAAGCGCGGCGGTCGTGCACACCTGTGGCTCCTCACGTGATGTCTTTTGCATTTAAGAGCATTTAAGTGTCTGATTTCACTGCTGATTTGTTCTCATGACAGGTTTCGGCCATCAATCTCCTGGTTATCACCCTACTGGCAGATTTGGCTACTCCTCGACTTTCCCTGGAAAACCTCATTCCTCTCCAGCCTGCTGGCCCTCCTGGGCTTTTTTGTTCCCACACAACTAACCCTGGTTCTCCCTCTGTTTAGAAGGACCCCTTCATTCATGGACCGCTCTAGGTGAGTGTGTAAACCACCACACTGGCACTGATTACTGGCACTTGAAACCATTTATTCTTTCTCCCTCTGACTCCTTTTATTATCACTTACTCAAGAAATATCCATCCATCCTTTTTCTTCCACTTATCCAGTTCAGGGTCGTGGTTCTCTGACAAGGTGAGACACGAGGTACCCTCGGGTCAGGACCCTGTACCACTACAGGGCCTCAAGTACTATAAATTAGTAAACACTCCCGTTTTGTGGGAACAGTTACCTGCCAGGTGGGGGTGAGAGCAGACAGGAAGAGCAGAGGGCGGAGCATGTTGGAGCTCACCTGACAGAAACACAGTTGGGAGCAGTCTCTGTAAACTTTTGCTTTCTGCAGACAAGAGCACAAAAATCTGTTTGTTTTTTTATGTAATTTAGTGGAAAGCGTCTGTTCCAGAGTTAATATTATATATAATATTTAATATTAATATAATATTTGTTAATATATTTGTTTAAGTGACCTTAAATCCTATTTATGCAGCTGCACTGTGACCCGAAAGCTGTGACAACTGAAAAACTGCTTTCATACATTTTAGGTCTTTGACAATAAAACCAAGAGGCTTAAACTGAAGAGAAACCGTACAGCTTCACCGCTGTGGGGACCGTGGGAACAATTGTTTTAACTCATCCCTTCTACAATTATGTAGTAATTTATTAAAATTCTAAATGTTTCAGACGTGTGTGTGCAGCCTTGTTAAGACATTTCTGACGGACCCAATAAATGATGAAAAAAAACTGTTGCAGAGCCTTTCATTGAAGCGAGATCTTGGGTTGGTTAACTTTGCTACACTGATATTCATGGTTTCCCTCCAGTTCTCTTGTTCTGTTAAATGACTGTGTTGTGGGCTTATCTGTGGAGTAAATGTGTTGGTATTCAATTAATTTACATTTAGAAACCTTTGCTGTCCAGTGAAAATTAACCTTCATTTAGTATTATAAACAAATAACCAGGTAATATGCACGTATGTATGCAGCAGCGTCAGCAGAGGGTGCTGTTGCATTTCCAAACAGGATCCTCGGCGTCACTAGTGTGAAATCTAATCCATGGCAGCTCCCACTTCCTGGAATCAGCTGCAAAAATAAACTAAAACTCAAGGAGCTGCTCTCATTGGACGAGAGACTGCAAATGTCGTGCCTGATTATTAGTACCCCTGTTTTTTTTAGCCGGAAACAGTGATTTTTGCAGCTTTAGGCTTCACTGGTGTTCAAGTATATGAATTCTAGCTGTTTTTGTCCTCCATTTGTACATTTGGTATACTTATTTTGTCTATCTTTGCTTTGCATTTGTGCTGTTGTGTCTTGGCTCTGGAGTGTTATTGTCCTGGAGATAATTATAATAACAACAAGCCTACTTTTTGTACTAATTTTGACAGTGAAACCCTGCATTAATCTATGAACACGACTGCAAAATGACAGCTGTGTCTATAATCAGAGGTAGCATAATAAATTTAGCATGCGTCCAGTGAGAAATCGCTTCACGGCCTCCAACGCCGGCATCATGTAAAAGGCAAATTCAAGGCCATGAATTTGAACGGTGGAAATTTATGTTCGCATTGAACCTCAAACCTCAACTTCTTTACCATCAAATTCCCGGGAATGTAAGCTGCACAATACGGAGACCCCGTCACCCCCATGCTGATGTTTGTGGCAGATGAATCTGAGTATTTCAAGTTCTGATATGTTTTGTATTCCAAATGTGCAAAATAATTTGCAACTACAGTTCTTGAATTAGCAAAGTAAAGTGAATACAGTGCTTGTGTCCGCGCGGCGCACGTTTTGAAACAAAGGTTATTTGGAGCTGCTGCATTCATGCATTTCTGAGAGTCTCACATATCGCTCCTCTGGGTAAAGTCTCAAAAAGGTTCACGGCCGCAGCGACTCGGGGAAAATGTCAGCATAATCTGTGCTATTCTAAGGAAAGAAAAAAAATCAATATTGTGTATATTACTGCGCTCCTTCATGCACGCTCGGATATCATCGCTGATGCCATGTTCTGCAAAGTAATAAATCAAACAGCAGGAACATCTTAAAACTGTCACTCCTAATGACCAGACTGGACTCAGAGAGGAGGTAAATGAACTGAAATTGACAGATTTTTCTTTCTTTTCTGATCATTAAAGAGTGATGAATAGTTAAAGCTCTCTGATATTTCCAACATTCATTATTTATTCATTATTTTTTGCAGGGTTTTTTTATTTTTTCAATCGCTTCGATGCAGTTCTCACATCAGGAACACCGTATGTTTTTCAAATAGGCGTGAAAGAGCAACAACAGTCACACACTGTCAGCAGGAGCAGAAAGCAAATGGAAACACGTGCATGTCACGACACTGCTAATTAAACGCAAGCAGACAACACACAGTGTGCGGTGTGACTTCACTGTATTACACAGTAGGCAGTGTTGTGTCCTACGTTGTCTGTTGTGTGATGCACAGAGTCTCAGGAGTGAACTGTGAGAACAGGATAGCAGCCAGAGTGAACGGGGAAGATTCGCGGGATGGAAGTGAGACCTGCTGTGATGTGCGGATTGGAGATGGCAGCACAAACAAAAACAAAGCTGGGAGTAATCAGGATGACCAGAAGAGACAGGAGTAGAGAGGAGTACCTCAGAGGGGCGGGGTTTGGAGACAGCGTTAGAGAGGAGAGGCTGGGATGGTGGGTTTAATGGGCAGAGGATGGTGCCAGGCAGGAGGGAAAGAGGAAGACCACAGATAGGGCCGGTGTGACAGAGGGGGATGCTGGGACAGGGTGAGATGGAGGCCCACCACGGTGACCCCTTAAAGGGAGCAGCTGAAAGAAGAAGAAAAAGATGGTTTCACACGTTGCTTTGCTCTTTTTCAGCAGTTACATTGTGTCAGGTTTCAAATCAATCCCACATTTCTTTCCTGTGCTCTTTTCAAAATCACTGTGGAAATATAAAACCAGTCAGCAACTAAATCTTTAAAAAGTTCTCATTCCGAGAGTCCTTTTCTCTGGGAAAGGATCTGATTGTTTTAGTGTCTTGTGGAGAAATGATTAAATGAGTCCGTGTTGTGAGAAATGCCTTCACTGTTCTGACCGCGGCATCAAAGTGATCGATAACAACACTACAGCAAAATAAAATGGGATTAAATAAAGTTTTCTCTTGTTGCTAGGAGCGGCAGAATCCCTCAAGGTGCCCTCTGATTGGCTCCCAGACCGCCACCTCGGGCCAATCAGATACCAGTGCGTCCGTAACAAGAAACCCGTCTTTTTCTCTACTTCTTTTTTTAGCGCTGCTGTTTATGATGAGGACCTGTTTCCTGTGAATCCTCAACATGCTTCCTGCACTTCCGGGAGCGCGTCTCTGACATGATTAGACACAAACACGCCCGTAGCGGTGAAGCTCTTTTTCCTCCTCACTGCTTTCAGCCGCACACTGATGGGGATGTGCTGCAGCAGCTGCTGTTGCTGGCTCGTGGCGATAATGGCGGGGCTGTCGTGTCTGGGAAGACACACGCGGACACGCACACGCAGAACTTCCGGTTTAGTTTAGTGCGTCTAAAAAATAAAAGCCACACCGGGAGTCGTTACAAATGTATCAACTTTACTACAGTTAGACTCCATTGGAGGTGAAAATGTAACCAGTGTCTATGGTTTTATTTATATAACACGTTACATTTACTTAAGATGTGCTGTTATAACTTATATTAAAAAATACGTGGGACACAACATGACTGTCTTTACTCAAAGCAGAGGTCCATTTCAGGGACTGCACTTCACTGAGGTGAAGCCTGGCGTCGTCTGCGCCACAAAGCAAGGCGGCACAGTGGCGCAGTGGTGAGCGCCATTACCGCACAGCGAGAAGGTCGTGGGTTCAAATCCACCCCCTGTGCGCAGTCTCCGTGCTGTGCGCTCCGGTGCAGGGACACCTTTTACAGGCTTTTACTTTGAACGCAACAGTGGCGACAGGGCGGAGGTGTGCAGTCTGGCGCTGTGCGTGCTTGACGTGCCGCTGGCGCTGATGGCGGCGGGGCTGGCGGAGGGTCGCACTGAGGAGGGAGCGCGAGGAGGCGGGGGACCGGAGAGAATGAGAGAGGAGGCCCCGGCGGTACCCAGCACCGACACCGCGGCAGACAAACAGGAATCACAACGACTGCAGAAGCAGACTGACCCAGCGGACGGACGGAGCGGTACGGTTGTTTTTGTTTATGAGCTGCTGGGGGGTTTTACCGTTAACGGCAGCAGGGGGGGTCCGTCTGCAGCCTGCTTGGCTCTCAATAAAACCTGCGCTCAATTAGCGGCTCCCGACTGCTGCTGAGATAAATAATGTGCTTGTGTTTGGTACGGGGTGATGTCTCTGTATGGCCTTTACATATGCTTTATGTATGTATCTATGCATGCATGCATGTGTGTGTGTGTTTGTGTGTGCGCGCAGCATTGCAGCATGCAGCCAGAACTTGGCCCAGTAAAGAAACTCAGACCACCAGCTTTCCCTGTGAGCCCGGCTGAACGCTGCAGCAGTGTGTTTGTCCACTTGTCCATATGTCAGTGTGGGGACCACCGAGTTTTAAGGACATCTGTACACACTGAGGACATTTTGGGCCCTACCTTTCCACTGGGTTTGAAAATTGAAGTTTATTCCAGAAAAAAAAAGAATCACTGTTGCTGACAGGGAGGAAAGTCTGGAGCATCACAGGTGCTTTTTAGGTTTGTTAATTGTGTTTATGTTGTTATTGACGCCTCTTTTCTGCCAAGGAAACAAAAGAGCTTCATTATTTAAAAAACAAAAAAAAAAATCAATTGAAAGCCTTTCAGCTCTTTGTCACAGATAATTTAGTATAATTTACCCAGCACAAAATTAATGTGACTGTATATTAAATATTAATGTAGCCACCATGACTTTATTATTTGGTTTTGGACCATAGGCAGTTTTAAAGACAGACGTAGCTACTGGGACATCACCCTTTCGTTTTTGAAGACTCGAGATTGGCGCTTCTGCCATCGGCATCTTGGTTTCAAAAAACTGGAGATTGTGAGGAGAGGCCGGTCTGACTGTAAAGCTTGGCCATTGGGTAACAAAGTCTAGCCATCACTTATACAATTCAGGGTCCTCGGAGGGCTGGAACCTATCCCAGCTACCATACCACCTGGACAGGTCGCCAGCCTGTAGCAGGGCCCTTGCAGAGAGAAAGGCGACCATTCCCACTCTCATTCACACCCACAGCCAATTAAGAATCACTAGTTAACCTACTGGGCAGCCTGTGGTAGTTACACAGTGCGTTAGCATAATCATTGCAAACATTGTAGCCTTTATGGAACAAAGCTAATTTCACAATGGCAGCGCCAGCTGTCCCAAAAAAAACCAAAACGTGTACTTCAGGATGTTGTTAGAAGGATAACGCTTGAATGAATTAATTTACTCAGCTTGGATCAAGTCTGGATGCCGGTCTTTTAGCTGCTTCACTAAATTGTGTTTCACCCTTTGGTCAATAAAACACAATAACACTGGTACAGTAAAAGTCGCCTAAGTCGAAGTCGCACAAATCTGATTTTTGCTCTAGTCTGATGGCCTCTGCAGGTCCTGATTTTACCCAACTTTAATGCCAGTAAAAATCATCACCTAAATCTGATCATACAAGTTGGATTTTTGCCTACCTCGGATAAAAACTCCGGCCTCATTGTAATGCATTTCTAATTTAATGTGATTGCATAAGTGAGATGGGTTTAGCGCTAAAGCCCTCCTCAGCTACCGCCACGCCCACTTCCATGTGTCGGCTCGTTCATGCACAACTACACACACTAACAACACCTGCCGATTGTATCGAAACTCAAGCAGTATCGTTGGCTGCACTAGGCGAATCAGTTAATTTCACTGGAGATAATCATGGCAAGTACAGGAGTCAAGCGTAAGCAAAAAAACTCACACTTACAAGCAAAAGTACGAGATTATAAATTCACAGAAGCAAATGCAGAGATGAAGCAGTAAGCCGTTGCTGCAAAATCCGATTAGTAGACCCCAAACTGTCTGATATCGTGTTTTATCCGACTTACACGTAAGACAGATTTTTTACAAGTCGGATAAAATTTGTGTCCGCATTAGGTGATTTCTACAGTATTTCCATAGTGGACTCTGCCTTTCTTATCAACGAGTCTCAGCAGAGCTAACACGGGAGCTGCACCAGTCGCTCTGGTGACATCCCCATCATCCCTACCTGTCAGTCAGAGGCCACGCCCTTAATCATGCATACTTTTAACCTTAAGACAAGAGAAATAGGAGTTATAGGGGAAAAAAGTCAGTTGTTATGAAGAAACTAAAACTTCTTTTAGCATCAGGCTGTAAACATGTTTATTTCTGCTACAAAGTTGGACGCTGGGATTTTGACTCGCTTTTGGAGTCAGCATCGAGTGGAACTGCCGTTTTTGGCACTTCAGGACCTGCTTTATTGTTTGTCTTTTCTGCCATCGTGTTTGCAGGCGGTAGTGGAGAAATCTGATATTGATGTTGGACTGGAATAGTTTTGTAGAATACAAATGTTAAAACACACTTAATTTTAAAGCCAGTAGTGTTGCTGCTACATATATAATCTTCTGATTATTTATGGTATAATTTTCCTAAGGAAGCTGTTGTTCGCTCTGTAAAGTTTAATAAAATGCCAAAAAGAGAAACAAAAATTTCACAATCGAACCTCTTAAGTGTAAATGTTTTCAGTTTGCTTTGCAGTCAGAAAGCATTAGACACGGCTGGGATCCTGAAACTAAAGATTGTTTGACACAGTCACTGATTCATTTTCTTATTATTGATTAATCAATAAAAGTGTCTGTAGTACAGTGACTCAGAGAGAGGGATGAAGCAGCACAGTGTCTCTCACTCACTGAATGGTACAGAGGGAGATGTGGTTCTCGCCAGGCTGCACGGCAAGCTCGCAGAGATGTTTAGATATGTGACAGACAAAAGAGAGAGACTTTGGGATGACTGAGTACACCCCATCAATCAGCAGCTTATAGAAACACCTTTAGCAGCAATAATTTGCAGTTTCTCACATCACTGTGGAGGAATTGTGGTCCACTCTTCTCTATAACGTGCTTTAGTTCATTTAGATTTGTGGATATTAATTTATGCATTGCTCTCTTGAGGTCCCGTATCAGTATTTCAATCAGGCTGAAGTCTGGACTTTGACTGGGTCATTGCAGCACCAGGATTCTTTGCTTTTTTCCTTCATTCTGTTTCAGATTTTCTGCTGCGCTTGGGATCATTGTCCTGTTTGAGGACCCAGTTTCAGCCAAGCTTTAGCTGTCAGACAGATGGCCTCACATTTGCGTCTTGAATACTCTGGTACACAGTTCACGGGCATCTTAATGACTGCATGGCGGTGATGAGACCAGATCTCCACACGGTTCCATTAGTCTTGTGGTTTGTTCAGAAGCAGCTTTGCGATCCAAAGCTGTGCTGCTGTGTTCTTGTTAGAGAGAAGAGGTGTTCTCCTGGCAACCCTTCCCAACAAGCCATACTTGTTCAGTCAGTTTCTAATTGTACTGTCATGAACTTTAACCTTTTACATGCTACCTGAGGCCTGTAGAGTCTGAGATGTAGCTCTTGGGTTTTTGTAGTTTCTCTGAGCAATGCACGGTCTAAACTTGGTGAATTTGCCAGCACGACACTCCTGGGAAGACTGGCAGCTGTGCTGAAAGTTTTTTACTTGTCAATAATCTTTCTCACTGTAGAACGATGGACTTCAGATTGTTTGGTAATGTCCTTACAACCTTTGCTGGATTGATGGCAGCAACAGTTGCTTCTCTAACGTCATTGCTGGTGTCTTTTCTCTTTGGCATTGTGTCAACACACACCTAAATGCTGCAGACCTCTGCTTTTATAAAGTTGCTCACCCTTGCTGAGGATTAGCTAATTAAGGTAATTTGATTAGCAGAACCAGGCTGCATTATTCCTGGGGAAGGAGTAATGGTGCACTTAGTTTTTCACACACTGCTTCTGCATTTTGGCTCATTTTTTTAGCATGGTGTAACATGACACGTTTTGAAGTTCATCTGAGATTGTATTAAAATAATTTTAAGAACTGCTGAGGACAAGATGGGGTGTACTTTTCTTTTTACCATGACTGCACACAGGAAACAGCAACAAATAGTTGAATATTAGGCCGTAAAGTGTCAGCAGAAAAACATCAGCAGTTTAATTGTTACTCATTAACATATTGACATTACTCTGATTTGTAAGCGTCACTCTGACTTTTCCTCCTGAAGCTTTTTAATGTTGATCTTCCGTCTCTGAATGGAAGTCGGTCCTTCAATGTCAGGTCTCAGTCAGTGAATTATGTCAGCGACGGTCCTCACAAGGATGTGTAAACACGTGTGTGTGTGACATGGACTGAGTGGCAGCTTTGTGTCACTTGTGCTTTGACTCGGTGCGGCAATGAATATCAAACAGGCCTGTAGTAATGTGTGTGTGTGTGTGTGTGTGTGTCTGTGAGTGTGTGTGTGTGAGAGAGAGAGTGATGTCTTGTCTTGTATATCAATAAACTATTGTTTCATTCTTGTTTTTTTTTCCTCCTCTCTCCAGTTCAGGCCCTCCTATTGGCTGTCATCCTGTCTCCCAGCCGGCACTCTCCTGCAGCTGCAGTACTAACAGAGTTCAGTAGCTGTCACATGAGAGTGGTTTAGGTGGTGCTATTCTGTAGCCTTTAATCGTGCGTGAGTGGTGATACCAGCTCTGGAAGCCCCCGCCTGCCCCTATTGGATGCAGACGTTCCCGCCTGGTCGTGGTCTTTCTCAGTGATGAGTTCAGTAATTTGCTGTCAGAGAGGCGATGCTGACTCTGCCAGGCTAGCAGCTGCTCCGCTGTGAAGTCCTCTCTACACTTCAGGTGTTTCACCTGCGCTGAAAATGTAGATTATCTTCATTTTGAAGCTATTTGGAGTTACCAGCTAACCAGAAGAACACACACGCACAAAAGCTGCCTGCACCAGAAGGGAAGTTCAGCTGGAAAACAGATTACATAGAAAAAAATGTAGCTGGATTGCAACCGGGATCACGCATTCAGCAGCTAACATCCAGTTAGCGGCTTGCGGCGAGCAGGTAGCAGTGGCTCTGGGTTAATTGTGCGTGAAGCAGGGGTGCGATGGAGTACCACTCCGGTGGCAGCCTGCCCCTGCTGGGGAGACCGCGGTACTGCCCGGGTGCCAACGCTAACGGAGGATACCTGTGTGAGACGGGACACTGCTGCGGCGAGACCGGCTGCTGCACCTACTACTACGAACTCTGGTGTAAGTTCATTTACTGCATTCATGATTTATGCAGGGGTGAGTGTATACGGGATTCAGAGTGCTGTCCCAGCCTCATTTTACATTCATAAATGGTTGATTTATTTCTAGGCGAGTATTCTTGCTTTCCTGTCGCCATTACACAGCCACATACGTGCTTTTAGAAGCCCCTGTATTTAATAATAGGGAAGGCAATTTGCTTCATTATTAAAATATTGCAGGATGCATGAGAGCCAGTCAGTTAACTGTTTTTATCAGAAAAAAAGCAAAAAAAAACTCCAATAATTAATCAGCACAGTTTTTAAAGCAAATAAACAAGCAAATTAAATATATTAATTTACATTAAAAAAAAATCCATTCAGATGATAACACAACCCAGACACTACATGGCTTACATGAATCAATTATTCAGACTTACTTTCTGTCAGATCAAAATGTTTTACATAAGAACTTTCAGTGCTTTCTGTTTGTCTTTCTAGTGAAAGTTTGAATTTTTTATCCAGTAACATTTGGTCTACAAATCTCTTTCAAGGCAGTGCTGTTGAATTTTTGTCATTTAAAAAACTGAGGGTCATTCATTTTTCTTATTTTTATTATAATTATTTTTTTCTAGAGTAAAAACAGCTTTGGACCTGGTCCAGGTCACAGGGGCAGCCCGAGCAGAGATGCTCCGACCTCCAGCTCTCGGGGGTTGGGGGATACCAAGGCTCCCAGTTATGGTCTGGGTCTACCCAGGGGTCTCGTCCCATAACCAAAACACCTCACCTAAGAGAAGTCCACAAGGCGTCCTGCTCTTTTTAATTGAGGAGGAGTAGTGACTCTAATCTGCCCTCCCAAATGACCAAGCTTCTAAAGCCTCGGTTATACTTTCTGCATCTGCCCGTCCACGCTGGTCCATTCAGATCCAAGTGACAGAAACTTAGATGGTGAAAACGAGGGACTGTGCACCGACTATGCGTGCGCCCCGGGCGGCAGAGGAGTAACAGGAATGACTGCTCGGCTGTTGGGGCTCCAGCCGCCTGGGGCGCATGCATAGTCGGTGCATAAAGCCTAATCGAGGCTTAACCCTATCAGAGGAAGTTCACCTCCGTAATTCCATAAGTAAATCAACAGCTTGGCATATACACTAAGCTCTCTCGCAGACCAGTGCAACATCCACATCACTTCAGGCGCTGTGTCAGCCTCCAGCTCTCCTGTTCCCTCATTAATGAACAGCACCTCATGATACTTAAACTCCTCCACTTGAGACAGCAACTCCTCCCTGACCCAGAGAGAGCCAAAGCCTCAAATCTCATCCAAGCCTCCGAGCACTCGGCTGCAAACCGCCCCAGTGTGAACTAGAGATCATTGCTCGATAAAGCCAGCAGAACCACAGCATCTGCGAAAAGCAGAGAGGTCCTCCTCCGCTCCATGACTGCATCGATAAATATAAACAGATTTGATGGGCACCTCTGATGAAGTCCAGCACCTACAAAGAACGCGTCTAACTGCGGCTGAGTTTCTTTTAGAAACAGTTTCCTGATCTGACACTCTGAGCTCTTCCCAAAATGTTTGAGTCTCTCTGCCAGCCCCAGTCAAACGGTGCTTCTTTAGCCTCGGTACATTTAATAAATGATTCAAATACAACCTCAGATGAGCAACAATACATGATATGTTACACCACGTAATGTTGATTTATGTACTACTTTAGTTCTGTATGTAACAACATTTAAATGTTTAGTAATGTACAGTAACAGTGAAGAATCCCTGCCTGGTATAGTTTCACTCTAACAGCTGTGTTTTATTGTGTTTGTGCGTGTGTGTGTGTGTGTGTGTGTGCGTGCATTCAGGGTTCTGGCTGCTGTGGACCGTCCTCATCCTGTTCAGCTGCTGCTGTGCATACCGACACCGTCGAGCCAAACTCAGAGTCCAGCAGCAGCAGAGACAGAGAGAGATCAGCCTCCTGGCCTACCATGGAGCCAACTCCTACCCCTCCTCCATGCTGGACCTCAGTAAGACACTCGAATCTGTATTTTCTGGATGTTTTCAGTGAAATTAGGCAGGTATGTCAAGGAGGAGGTGTTTATTTTAGGACTTAGAGGGGGTTCTATCCAGATTTCATCACAGACATCAGGACTGCTGTCTGCGTTAAGAACAAAACTGAAATAAAGATCATAGTTAAATAGCATTAGGGCTTGAACTGAGGCCACATTTCTTAGTTCAGGCTTCGTTATAAAGCTCCCAGCTCTGTTAAAGAACAGAGGCTGGAAAACTGGACGTTTACTGGTTTTCTAGGACCAGTGGCATCCCTCTCTGTATGAGAGCCGCCTCTAAACTCTACTCACAGCCTCAGAACAATGAAGCACATTCTTGTTTTTTTGGTTACTGATGCTCGGCTGTCAAATGTGATGTGCCGCTTTTCTGATTCGTGGCCGTGACGACTCAGTGGAAATTTACAGCTTGGAGGCCTTAAAGAGGAATTCCGGTCATTTTCAGAAGAATTTTGACTTCTATCCTTCTTCTCTTTTTTAAACTCCAAAATTTCTTTGAGATTTAAAAGTATTTATTTGATACAACCACAGTATTAACCTCAACAGCCTATCGCAGGGCTAACACAGAGAGACAGACAACCATTCATACTCACATTTACACCTGTGAGCAATTTAGAATCACCAGTTAACCTAACCCAGTAACAGCATGTCTTTGGACTGTGGGAGGAAACCGGAGTTTATCAATGTCATCAGTGTCAAACCTGCTGAGGTAGCGACCACAGTCAAAAAACTGTCATGCAGTACACTTAATTAAATTAACCTTGCAGAAAAAAAAAGTGCAGTCTCACTGCTGGTTGCTGCACTCTTGCTATATTACATCAAAACAAATGCAAATACATTACCACTTTAAAATTGTCATCCAAATAACCGAGCAATAAAGGAATATTTCTTGCAGATTGCATCAGATAACATAGGCAAAAGTCATTCTGTCTACTTTGTTCTAAACTTCATTCCCTCTTCTGCTCTTAGGTTTCTTGGCATCCCTGAAGTTGCCTTCCTATGAGGAGGTGGCAGCTCAACCCTCCACCCCTCCTCCTCCATACAGCTCTGTGTTCACCACCCCTCGCTATCCGCAACCTCCACGGGCCGCCGACCCCCATCTGCTCACGCAGCACGGTCCCCTGCTGCACCGGCCGCACAGCGATGGGCCGTCCTCCCTCAGCTCGGACAACAGGTAAAAATTCTGCTAATGCTATAGGAAGTACCGATAGTAGTATCACTATAACTGCTGGCAACACCACAGCAAATGTAGTAGTAATTACTGCCATGGAACCGGGGATCCTTCCAACCTCAACTCTAATATCAAGTATCACTGATACTTATGGTACTACCACAAATATTAGTTATTACCAATAGTTTTATTATTGGTGAAACTATTGATAATACCATTCCGACTACTTTTTCTATCACTTATTACTTTGTTTACCTTATGAGTTGGAGTTTTGCAGTAGTATATCAAATTCAAATCTGATTCTGTAATAACTCTAAATCTTTCCCGTAGCTCGAGTTGTTCCTGTGATTCCTGCTGCCCCTCCTCTCCGTGTAGCTCCTCCCTGTCAGCACCCATCACGTATGAGACTGATACAAGCCACGCCTCCACACCAAGCGAAGCCACGCCTCTCACTCTTGATGTCACCATGGAGACCATCTCTGCCGCTGCAACATGCTTGAAGGTAAACGAAGCACGGTTTGCTTCTGAGAGGATGGCCCTTGATGTTGCTGATGCAAACGCTGCCGGAGCTCATACACCAGTTGCCATAAACTCATCAGTTCCTAACCAGACTGTTACCGTGGCGGTTGTTACCAGGGCAGCCTCCCCTCAGCCTTCACCCTCGCCTGGGTTTCAGCTCACCCTTCCAGTTGGGACTACATCTCCCATAAAGCAGCAGCTAGACATAGCACCATGTACCCCAACAGTCAGCACCTGTAGCTCAAGTACACTTCCTAGTCCAAATGTTGACACAGCACTCCCCACCATCCAAATAATACATATCGAGGGCCCAGGTCTGGACACAAGGCACCCTGCGCCCCAGATTCCTTCAGTGTTAGGCCCCCCTACACCAACAGCTAGCACTTCTGACTCTTCTACAACCATCACAAAAACACCAGAAACACTCAATTTAACAAGGACTTTTGATACAGTCACTTCTCCTAATAGTCCAGCCTCGGTACCATCTCCAGATGTTGGAAGAACTTTGGCTCCAGTAGCAGGATCCACTACTGGTTCCCCAAGTCCAAACTCAGATCTTGTGCCAATTCCATTACCTACAAAGCTTACCCAATCTCCAGTCCAAGAACCTACCGAGCTTACCCAGTCTCCAGTCCAAGAACCTACAAAGCTTACCCAAACTCTAGAAACTACAAACCTTATACAAGGTCAAGAATTACAAACACCACTTCCAAAGCTTATACAACCTTCAGATCCAGTAACTTCAGAGCTTATCCTACTTCCAAATCCACAACCTAAAGCCACGGTAGTTGCAGAATTACCAATTAATGCACTTCTGTCTCCAGTGCATACAAATCTTGCCCTAGTTACAGATGCAGCACCCACTTTACCCATACTATGTCAGTACCAGAACCTAGAATTATCACCTGGATTAGGTTTAGTCCAGATTCCTCCCAGCCCAGGGTCAGACTTGTCTGAGCATTTAGGCTCTGCTGCTGTTTCAGCATCTTGTCTGGATTCAACTGCAGAGACCGATCATTCAGGACATTCTCTGGTCCTGTCTCGATCGTCAGAGTTCGACCATATTCCTTCATTGCCTTCAAATGCCCAGGCATGTTTTGGTTCTAGTTCTTGTTCTGGATCTGAATCATGCGCTGGTGCTGGTTATGGATCAGGTCCTCTGTCCACCTTTACACCAGTTCTCACCTTTTCAGCAGAGGTGTCCCCCACTTCCTCTTGCCCAGCCATAACCATAGAGTCTGAATCTTCTTATGCTACTTGTCAGTCACCCATTGCAACTCTCTCCCCATCCTCACCCCCACCCCTTTCCACTTCTCCTCCTCCTCCTCCTCCTCCCCTTATTCTTCAAGCCCTTTCTTCCACCTCCCTCACTGCTCCAGCCTTACTCCTGGACCCCCTTACTGCTTTGCACCAGTCTGATAAAGGTGGCTCTTCCTCTGGGCACGCATCCTCCCTTTCACCTTCACCTCGTGCTACTCAGTCTCCACCAAAACAGACTTTGTTTTCACCCTGCGTGGATGTCTTTGAACCAGGACCACCCAGCTGGGAAAATGAAGAGGAGGAGCAGGAGGAGAAGGACAATGATGAAGACGAAGATGAGGACATGGGAGCTGATGAAAGCCAATATAGACACCGACGACTTACAGGCGACTCTGGGATCGAGGTATGCAGGTGTCGGGTAGAGGAGGAAGATGATGAAGAAGAGGAGGAGGAAGAGGAAGGTGGCAGGAAAGGAAGTGGAGGGGAGAGAGATAAAAGAAGTAGTGACACTGATCTCCATGACAGTGTGGACTGCCCTGCAAGAGGTCAGGTGACCACAGAGGAAGGACTTACACTATGTACTCCGACAGCCACCACAACACCAACATCTGAGGATAGCGGTGAAGTTGTCATTGTCATGGAGACAGTGTGATTGAGAGAAACAGGCAGGTTAAACCATTCACCACCCAGACAAGAGTTCAACAGGAACTGATTGATAGTGTTTACTCTTAAATCTTTCTGTAACTGGAGAGGTTTTAGATAAATATGCTTTTGATTGTGGATAAAATAGGTCCCACTAATAGGTATGCACAATTTTTAGATGGTTGACTTGAGAGTTTATTGAAATCTGGGATGCATTGTAAATGGGTCATTGTGCCAAGTTTCAACATGTACAGGTACAGGTATAAGAGAGAGTTTTACTCTGATACCATGCAAGGTTGGAAAAGGTTTAGGACTACCGCACTGCAGAACTGTTGTCAGCTAGGTGTAACATGTCTTAATAATTCTGAGCCCCATCTCACTAATTTTAAAAATATCTACCCATCTATTGTTACTTCATGTTGGAGAGTTGCCTATTTATGAAGAAAATCTAAATCGCTAACAAAGATTATGAAGTACTACCCTGCAACACCCTATTGGGAAGGATCTGCACATCCATTCAGTGACATTATCAGTTACAAGAAACAGTCTTTGTAAAGTGGGAGCTAAACCCTGAGGTATAAGTGATCAGTGATAATAAAAATCCTAAACATAAATGCTGCCCCTAGGTTATTAAAATTTAGAATGTATTTATTTTAGCATTTGAAAATGGTTCTTAGGAGTTTGGGGAGTCAGGGGATAAAAAATGATACCTTACAAACTAACAAAAACAAAAAAGTAGTTTTTCTTTCTTCAAAGTATTTAGAGTTAGGATCAGGGATAGAGCTATCCTTAACTGCCTGAATGCAGGATTCTTTGAGGTAGACCCACACCAGCTCAGCTGATCCGTTGACGTTCGCAAGTCATCATAAACGTTGCATTAAGACTGCACAGATTGTTGCTGTAGATTGCATCACACCCCTCACAAAAAGGATGTTTTCCACCATTAATAAAGAAATGAGGAACTTTAAATAGTTAGACATGTAGCCGGTTATACCTCACTCGTCTTGGGTGATGACGTAGGTTTGGCAGCGTGCTGGGGACAAATTGGCTGCTTTGGAATTGAAGAGAGGCTGATGTAGGAGGATGATTCACGCTGACTGACAGCGGGAAGGCTGATTCATTCATTAAGCGGACGTTTTTGATGAAAAAGTCTGTCAGGAGGGCGGGATTCGGTGGGTCGTTTTTGTTTTTTTTTGTTTCAGATTTCTGTTGATGTGTTTGTTGCATCTTGATTCTTTGTGGAAGATTTTCAGGGTGGACGGGAACGGCAGGCTTCCTGTGCGTTGGCCATTCAGCAGAGAAAAGCTCTTACATAAATAAACGCAAACAATGGGCACTTTTAGAGAGAAACAAAGCACCAAACACAGCAGAGACAGAACACGTCATGGTTCCCGTCTTCTTTGCCTCTTTCTCCGAGTTTGAGGCCATATAAAACAATACTTGTAAATAGTAACATTTTGCCTTACACTTCATGCACCTCTCATTCATAGACAACTCTCCTTTATCTGAACAAAATGGGATAAAGTAAATCTACTCCAGTCAAAGTTTCCCTAACAAATCAAATTCTTCAAGGCCTTAGAAATTACAGTAGCCCCAAAATCTGACTAGAGCTGAAGTTTATTTTTTAGGCAGTTAGTACCGATTGATGTTTCAGACACAAGTCACATAATAGACTTGTCAATGTTGATATTTTGTGACAAAAAAGACTAGAAAAGGTAGAGTATATTTTGTCAATGACAGAGTAATGTTTGTATAGTAATGGCTGGTGTAATTCAAGTCACCTTAGAGTCTGAAATTAGTGAAAAGCAATATTTTTCATCAGCAAGAGTCTGTGTGTAAATAGCCCTAGAGGGAACTGCAGAATAAAAGCTTCTGAAACAGTTCATATTAGGAATGCATCGTCATTGATTGTAAAATTCATGAAGTTTGGATTTCAACTGTGGTTTGAGCAATTTCTGCCCACCTTTGTCTGTCTGTGTGTTTTTTTTTTTTTATTACGTCCTGAAGATTTTTACCCTACAGCAGCAGAATAATTGTGCAGTTTTAAAGAGATGAGCCATTTCCAACACGCTTGATGGAGGTTTGCCATCACACGTTTGTGAGACTTTGTGTGTCGGTGTATAACATCAAGTCAGAATGCATACAATTTTAAAAAACTCTATCTATCTATATATATAAATATATATATATATTTACTGTCACTTTGTTATCTTGTGTTGTAGCATTGTAGCGTATGGGTTCTTAAAACTGAACTGGTTGGAGCACAAAGGTGAGATGATCTGCTCCCACAAAGTGCACTTGTTTTTGCAGCTGTTAATGTAAGTTGCATTTGAAAGTTTCACAGATGTGTGTTGAATTTGCAGTGTGTTGGAAAGTGTGTTGACTCCAGTAAGTGAAATAGTGCGCAGTAGTGTTATTAGATTGTACTGGCAGGTGAATGCTTAAACCGGAACTCTTAAAGGTCAGAAAGTTTAAATGTTGCCTAAGAAAGCAAAGACATGGGAGCTTTCAGGTCCCCATGGTGCAGGGTTCACCTGATGATATATTAACTCAGCCTTCTCAAATGGGCAGACGCTGAGTCTGCTGGACTGATCCTTAAACCCTGTGTCCATGCTGCATTACAACATGTACTTCATGTACTTCATGTACAACTTTCTTGACAGAGGTATCCATATGGATGCACAAAATGTACAACAACACTATCATGGACAGAAGCAATGGCCCATCATACAGAGGACGTGGCGGAGCAGTGTGTTTTAGTAGCCAATGTACACAAAACTGGATTTATACTTGGCTCAGTGTGCAGACGTCTGGTTTTGAACTCGGACTTCTGTGAGCTTGACTGGATGTGTCTTATGGACTGAGATCAAGTTGTTTGCAGAGGCTGACAGACCTCCAGAAAGTTCAAGGGTGACAATGAGCCGTTGATGTTGTGGTTGATGTTGTTATTGATGGTGTTTGGGTTTTTTTGTTTGTTTTTTGTTTTTGTTTTTTTGTTTACCTGAACTAATAAGGTTATATATCTCCATGGTTACAGAGTGCTATTTCTACTTGACAACTGTTACTACATAGCATTAGCTAGAGCTGTTCTTGCTCTGTGTGTGTGCGTGCGTGTGTGTGTGTGTGTGTGGACTTTTGACCAGAATGACTGAAGAAATGTCTGAACTCTGTCTGTAGTCCAGGTTCCCAAAGGTTGTGCAGCTCTTAGATCACCCTCACAAAAGAACAATTCCCTTGGGCCTCAGTCACACAGGTCTCAAGACTGGATGGTGAACCTTGGCAAGCTCTGGTTGCTAAAGGGAAAATACTGTATGTATTCCCAAACTGGTTGGTGAGTGACTGCTGGCGGTAGCAGGGTGAAATTGCTCAGAAACAGGGTGCTACACCAAAAACCTCCTCGTGGCCTTGGTCACTAGCAGATGAGGGATGCAGAATTGTCTGCAAATAGTTGCAAATTACTTGCTGAGCGGTTGTGAAACTCTGAAGCGTGCAATGCAAACCTGAATGGGAAACCATTCACCTTCAATCTAAAAGTTGTGCCTTACTGCTGAAACTTTTACTCTGGAGGCAAATGGGCTCCGTTTCCAGTTTGCGCCATACTCTTCAAATTTAACACCACCCAGCGAGTAGTTGGTGTCTGCAGACAAGGTAGTATCTTGTCTACAAGCAACTACGGCAATCTCCTAGTGACCAAAGCAATTGGAACCACCTACTAACTAGTTGGGGAACACATATTTTTCCCTGGCGTATTTGGGCGTATATGGTGGTATTTAGGGGGTCACTGACTGGTCTTATGGGGTGAATGAATGGGGCTTTAGCAATCGATTTCACGGCGACTACCTGTTGCCACTCTCAACTAGTTGGGGAAAACTAATTTTTTCCTTGTGGCCAGTATTTTAAAGGTGGCCCTCTGCCTTAGAGTTTAGAGTTTTTACTGAAGCTTTTGACCGCCAACATGGCAACAGTCCTCTTTGGGATTTGGGGGGTAAAGGCTTTGACCTGATCGCTGATCAAAATCTTGTACCCAGTCTCCCTGAATGTCAGGCTAATTTTAGAGCTGGATAACTTTTTGAAACCCCCGTCTCTACGTCTTTCTGTTGGACTTAAACCTGGACATGTTTTTTCATCACATGTTAAAAACGGTTCTCTTGCACCGAGCAGTTTCACATTCACTGGCTTCACATTGACAGATCGTATGTTTGTAGCGTCAGAATGTTTTATTTTAAAGTTTCAGCTTAAAAAGAGACAAAAAGTATTTAAGCATTTATAATCCCCCGTTTCTCTTTCACTACACAGATTTGAGGAAATTCCTTCTCTTCTCACCCTGACATCTCATGCCCATTGGTGAACCACTGAAATGGCTTTATTTTTAGACCATAATATAAAAGACTGACATAGTCACCGTAACATTGCTCTGTAGTTCCTGAATCCTATTTAAAGCACCTATTTAGCTATAATACCATTTTGTTTTTTTTTTTAAGCTCATCCAGTCAAACGACTGGTGAACTAATGCCAATAGTGAGGCATCCATCATTCATTCACAGTTCACAAGAATCTCTATTAGTCAAATTTTAATTAAACTTGCACAAAATGATCGCCTAATTGGTCTCCATCCTTCAAAACTGTGCTCAAGGCCAAGGTCACATTTGCTATTTTAAAGGTAAGAACCTGTGAATTGTGATGGATCAAAAGCTAGATGAGCTCCTACATCACTGACATTCTTGTTGGAGTCAGAAGAGACCATGTTTATTTAATTTCTGGAAAAAAATGTATGCTTGTTGGATGATTAAAGTTTGTGGGTGGTTGTTGCAAGCAAAACGCTGTCTTGTCATCATAACTTCTCATCAGGATTGCTAATAGTGGAGGCTATAAATGGAAGCCCATCCTGATATCCTGCACCAGGAGCTATGTGGAGACAGTGAATCATGTATTCATTTTTGGGGTGACCTTTTTTTGTAAAACTGCTCACTTTGTTCCCTAACAAAAGCCTAAATTCAGAACTGAAGCCTGATGACCAAATGTTTGGTCGTGGACGAATCAGTCAGCAATGGGTCATACGGAGTTGTGCCCTGTTATACTGTACGGGTTCACTTATCTGGTGAAAGAAACATTGGTCTTAAACACGAGATTCCAGTCAATTTAGATTTGGAACAACTGAATATCTATATTTTTGGCCCTTTGATCAACTTTTACTTGTTTCACGAGGCGACTATAAGCAACTTCACCTGTGGTGTGTGACAAAATAATTAAATTTACTAAAACTGTTGTTGTTCCTTCTTTGTACGGGTCTGTCTAAAGGATGTTACTCTGTTCTCGTAGTCTCTTCTGTCCTTCCTGTATGCATGAGGTTTCTGTCGGTGAAGTCAATGGAAGCGCAGAAGAGATTGGTTGTTAAAACCCCTTAATGTTACAAAGACAACGAAGCTAATTAGTAGTAATACTGAATGAATAGCTAGTGTGTATGTGTGAATGTATGAGTGTGACCTAACTAAACCAGCCTGTTCTAAAAGTGTGAAAATATACTGAATAAACTGTCAAATCTAAAAATCCGGGTGTGTGTGTGTGTGTTTATCTGAACCACATGAATCCAACTGGGGCAGAAAATGAAGAAACATGCTGAATATACATCTTTATTCAAACCGTAATAATGGCAACCTGCGCTTTATTACTGATATTTCATTGAGTACATAAGTGATCATTAAATACTAATGTAAAAAACAAACATTTGAGGCTTAATTATAGTCGAGTCACATGGATTCCAATCATGATACAAAGATATTAACAGCTTGAAGCTGTAGTGATGATACAACATTATGTCTATTTATAATCAGGATTTAAAGTGTGTTTGTAAGTTTTTGAGTTTTATTTAAAAAACTGCTTTTTGGGTGGCTCCATAGTGTATTGACAAACGCATTCAATTGGCAAGTAAAAGGTTGCTGGTTTAATTCCACCTGGAGACACAAATTCACTTTGGGATTCCATCAGGAAGGGTATCCAGCGTAAAACTCTTCAAAATAAAACATGTGGAGCTCCAGTATATGCTATGGTGACCAACTGAAAGTAGCGCATTTAAAAAAACTCTCTTTTGTAGTAATTCAGAGGCTGTACTTCATTTACTCTGATCCAAATATGTTGATGAGTTTGTAAGCTTGTAGCTTTTTTCCATGGTTTGGTTTCCTTTCACACAGAGAAAATTCCAAGTGAACCATAAGGCATCACTGTAAACCACACGAGAGTGTTCAGTCCACCTGTGCTTCATTTGAATCAGGGAAAACAGTGGTTGGAGGCCACGGCATAAACCAAATTATTGTGACTGTGTGCAATGAGCTTCAGATCTTGGTTGCTTTGAAGATGGGGACAAAGTATGTGCCTACTCGCAGTCCGCTGGAGTTTTCTAAGCAACTGTGGTGCATCAAGACAGCACCAAAACAGCAGGGAGACAGAGTCAGTCTGCTATAACTTTGTGATTGAATAGAGTCAGGATGGCAATTGCATCTAATCTGTTTGTGATAATATGGTGATTGCCTGGGATAAATCAGAAAAAATTACACATTTTTTGTTGTCCACGTACACACATATTCACATCAACTACTCACATTTAGAGTCCATCCAAAAACTCATAGATTGGAAACTGAAATTCAGAAATACCTTAACAAATATTGATGCAGTTGCTGCAAAATATCTTTAACAAAATAACTGTGAACTGTGTCTTCATTTATATGGTATATTTATACTTTATATGGAAGTATGTTATGACTAAGAACTTTCATACTTTGAGTTCAGTGTAATGGTTTCTGTTCCTTGTCACCTAGCCTGACTGTCAGCCCCAACCCCCCACACACACACACACACATCATTTCACTCCATCCTCCCATCCAGTCCTGGGAATGACAACAACTTTAAACGGCAATGGCTGCAACACCACACCCAGCCGTCCCTGCAAGTTGGGCAGAGGAGCCCCATGTGGCTGCCTGAAGCTCATTCGCTGGAGCAGAGAGGACAAGAAAAGGAAGAGCTCCAGCCTGGCCAGTGATTCGCCAACGCAGACTCGAGGTCCCGCCCCAAATGGTAAGAAACAGGACGGTGTGACCCGCAGACCCTGGTGGTCAAGAAAGCGTTCTGAAATGGTGGGAAAACACAGGAGACGGTGATGTGTTCAGGTGCTGTTTTTAAAACAAACAAAGAAGGCTTTCGATGCTTTGATTTATCTGCACGTGTTACCCGGGTTGAACAAATCAGGTTTATCCCAGTGTCGGGGGTCATGGTGAATCGACCACATGTTGACCAAAACACGTGTGCCTTGACTGACAGCGTGGCCTCCGATGCTACAGGAGAGAGAGTTTGTGTAGTTAATAGGCCTGAAGTCACAAATTGTTTTATAGGTTTATTGAGAATTGTTGATAAATGCTGCAAAAGCATCAAAATTCAATACTAAAAGTAAAAGCTATAAGTACACTTAGCCTGTCTGATATTGGTAGTTTTGGTGTGCTTTCATAGGCATCACCACATATTGCAAAAATATTCATTTTCATGCAGTTGAAATGCTTCTGCTGCTTTGCTGAAGTCCATAAAAGCTGTTGAGTAGAAGAAAATGGATGAACATCAAGACAAATTTAAATTGGTCTACCTGCTGTTGGTCATGGCAGTGTGTGGGATCAGCACGGGACTGACCGGCCGGATCCTCATCCCCTCGTTGATGACACTGTCCAGGTATGGCAGCTTACTACGGTCTGACATGCTCACAGTTCGCTCACTGCCAACATGCTCATCCAGCTCCTTCTGCACGCGCTCCTGGATCTGGAGTGGGTGGAGCATAACTGGTGTGACCACATGCTACATTGATTATTCATAATGAAGGACTAAACAAAAATCATCCAAGACACAAGCTAACACCACAAGTGCCATGCATGATGCCCATTTTCTGTCCAAACACTTCCACTTGGGCTAATACCATCAAGTCCTCATAATTCTTCAATAGTCCTTTAGCAGAAATGATAGCCCAATCAGTATCACGGGTGCTTCTACCTCGGGGTGGTGCAGCAGGTAGGCCAGGATCCATAGCAGTGTGGTGGATGTTGTCTCCACTCCAGCTCCAAAAGCCTCAGCAGCAGTCATCAGGACATGGTCATCTGTCATCGCCTCGTCCTTTGACCCAGAAGACTTTTGACCCTGCCCGCCCGGCTGGCCCTTTAACAAGGCGTCCAGGAGGTCCCGTGGCTCTCCATCACTTAGTGACAACTGAATACAGATCAGAGAGAAAAAAACTTGATTCTATTTCAAAAGTAAAAACCTTCTTCAAAAAACTCTGTTTCTGTACCAGTGCATTAAAGCAGTGGTCCCCAAAGTGTGGGCCGGTGGGCTGCAGTAATAAATAGATGAGGCAAGATTCTAGAATGCTGTATTACATCAGTGTCACATTCTTTTACATCATCACCCGAGAGAGTCGGTAGGTCCCATTTGTTTAAGTCACATTAACATATATTGAGACACTGTTGGTGTGTCGTGTTTTTCTATGGTAAAAACCTCTTCAGTTTGTTGTACTTAATACACAAGTTTGTTTATTACCTTGTGTTCCTCCAGTTTGCGGCTCAGCAGTCGGTCTCTGACAGTGATACACCTCTTCAGTTTGCTAAGAGACTTGTTGGGAAACACCTGTGGAAGAGGGGCAGACTCTTACAGTTACTCAAACCAAACACGAAGTTTTGCTATGCATTACTCACGTAAATGCAGTCACTGAATGATTTTGGACCTTTTTTAACAGCCAAAAATTTGCCACCAAAAGCCAATGTGAAAACTAATTGTTTCTTATGTACAGCTGGTGGCTGGGATTAGGTAACAGTTCTATATTTCTAGAACTTACCAGGAAGTCCTTTGGTCTTATTCACTTTTCTTAAAGCTCTCACCATTTTCATTCCCTATGAACGTAATTATACGGCTTCATGTGAAGACTATTTGGGAACATTTTCCATTTTCCTTTTCAAATAACTGCTAGAAGATTGTATGCAGAGTCCGTAGAAGTATAGAAATATACCTTCAACCAGGGATAGATGTCGACCAGTCCTCCCCTGGCAATCGTTTCCACGATGCCATCGTTGTATTGAATCACCTCCTGCAGCTCAGCGTCATTGTGTCGATAGGTGGCACTGAACACGAGTGTGCATATGACGTTCGTGACCGCTCTGGTTATTGCAGAAGATGGATCGATCCCCCGCCTTTCACTGGACAACAGCTCAGCACACAAACTCTCCACCGCAGACAGAACTGGAGTGAGAGGAATCAATTAAAACAGCAGCAACACACAAAAGAAGTCGCAATCAGAATTTTAACAAACCATCTTTAAAATGAACGTTTTAAAGGTACTTTTGTAATTAAGCTTTCACCACCAGGGGGCAGTGATTTGCCGGTGGGTTTGTTGATATGTTTTTCAGATGTGTGCTCCTTTAATTTTAATATTTCTTTTTAGCTCTACTTTCATTTCCTCAGGAGGTTTTTCTCTCTCAGTAAGAAGGTACTTTCAGCTGTTCCCTTGTTCAGAAGTGGTCGCCACATCGGCTAGCTCCGCATATTTGATTTGGCTGATTTGTACAGCGGTTGCCCTTCCTGATGCAACCCCCAAAGGATGTGCGTCTCCTTTGTGGGGTCTTTCACTTGTTAGGCAGTTGTCACTTACCTGTTTATTTAAAGGTTATAGTACTTACTCACTCACTGCACCATCTTGTGGCAGAAACTGGTTTTGCACAAAAGTACTGCACATTATTTTTTTTTTATTTTGATTAAAATTTCTTCTGAATTTAGGTGGCAGCTTAATTAGCTAAAAGATTGCGTGTGTTCACATTGGTTTGGCGTTAATTTTGAGGTGATAAATGTGTTTATGTTGCCTTTCAAACAGCACTATACTTTCACATGTTAAATTATTAGAAGTGCTACTTTCAAATATGGAAACCAGAAACAGACGGGTGGATAACAATGAAGCCACAGGACGGAGCCGAGTACCGATGTCCTGCAGTCGAATGGTTCCCTCTCCAAACAGGGTGAAGGAGTTGTGGACGAGGCGGCGGTGAAACTTCCAGAGAGGAGAGTAGTCTGAAAATGCAATGTCTTTGCCTCCTCTGGTCAACAGGTTGGTGGTGACCTGCAGTTTAAAAAAAGTGATGCATGTAAGAACAGTTTAAAACAGTTACAAGCAGAGGTTAAACAGCAAAAATGGGAAGAGAAGTAGTTCTTTATCTTGGTCGAGTTGAGTCTGTAAGTTCAGAAAAGGTG
>VUQK01030400.1:15360-27319 GCA_015106715.1 Bujurquina vittata
TGACCATTACACTTGTGATGTCGACTTGTATCCCCCCCCCAAAAAAAAAAGATTTCTGTAGAGCATGCTGTCAAAAAATATATGAAAATTTAAGGTATCAGACATCAGCCTGATGATGAAATGTAAGAGCTGCGCGCGATCTAAAGTGCAGTGTATGTTTATAACTATATTATACGCTAATTATACATTTACGCTGCACTTTAGAGCGCGTTAAAGCACTTTTTTGCCACTATTAACTGTTGTGCTAGCCGGAGCTATGATCTTTTTCCTGACCTTAGCCAAGTGCTCTGAGTTGTGCTGAGACGCATAACAATCATGATATTTTAGGTTTCTGCTTTTTCACTGATGGAAAATTGTTTTCAGTAGACGAAGTTCTGAATTGTTTAGAATTAATGGAAAATCCTACGTAAAATCACAGCCGTGTGGTTTTGGTGAGACTGCTTTTGTTTTTTAAAAAAATGGGGGGGAACAAACAGGAAACTTTTTGGTTAAATCAAGAATGAAAAGCAACTAGTTCACTGATTGGTTGCAGATGTGTGTTTTTTCCAGTGACTGCACACTTTGCGATGATTTGATCGACTGTGTGTGTGTTAATCTGCAAGCGGTGACTGAATGTAATGTTTCCATTATGATATTTGTGATGCAAATATTTGGAGACGTTTGAAAATTGAGCTGATATCAGACATCGGCCTGATGATGAAACGTAAGCGCTGCGCGACATGATTTGATCTCGATCATCCTTCATTAGTTGCCAGGAGCAAAAACAAATTAAATATGTTGCCAATGAGCAGTGTGTGTGTGTGTGTATATATACATTTCTTTTTACGTTTTTAAGTTTTCTGGCACCAATTTAGCTGCAGCAAAAGATATTTGTAAAGTCTGAATGTGTGGTTTTTAAGGAGAGCAGGTTTCTCACATCCAGATGTGCATTTATTCTGCACACAGGCGCTCCCATTCTCATCTGTATTGCCCTCCATGTATTAAAAGAGTGATGTCCTTATCACGGGGAGAGAGGTGGAGCAAATGGAAAGAGAACAGAGAAAATATGACAATGCACACATGAAAGGGAGTCCTTTCAAACTCAGGGGAGACATGAAAGACTTTCCTCCTCCTCCTCCTCCTCGCCCCTCTCTCTTTCCTTTGCTCCCTTTTGTCCTCTCTCTCTATCACTCGTGTTCCCCCTCTTCCTCGTCCTTCCTCTCTGTCTCTTAATTGTACGTTCAGCCTCAAACTGTGAATGGTAACAAGGCTTTTAGCCACGCTGAATTAATGTATCCAGTATTTCGCTAATGTGCTACCTTTCAAATGTCACCTTTTATGTTGTTGCAGTGAATACATCTTAGCAACCGTGCATTAATTTTTGGGTTGCTCAGCTCAAATTGCCTTTGGCTGCTTTTTGCTTCGCAAAGTTCACGTAGTGACAGACATCTTATACGCCATCACTCCTGCTGATAGCGGCTGCTGCAGATAATTCCACTCTCTGTGTGTGTGTGTATGTGTGTGTGTGTGCGTGTGTGTGTCATGTCAAAATTTGGTCCAACTATAGCAGGACGCAGCAGATAGACTGGTTTGAATGTCAGTCTGCAAACAAGTCAACAAGAAGCAGCATTGCAGCTTTGCAAACGCCGCCCCAAAGCTTTCCATGTGTGTAGATGATTTGATCAGCACACAGGTCCTGCTGCTGGTCTAGCAGGGAGAGTGTAGCATCATTCAGTTTCAACATGCATCATAATCGCATTGGCAAAAAAAAAATAAAGCAAAATCAAAGAGATAATAGAGTTTCTACCAAGCATAGCCACGTTTTCACTTCATCCCCTAACTGTCTGAAGCAGATGGCCGCCCCTCCCTGAGCCTGGTTCTGCTGGAGGTCTCTTCCTGTTCTTCCTCCCCACTGTCACTGTGATTGATGGCGTTCACGTTGCAATACTGTAGAGTTTCCACCTCACAATAAAAAGCCCTGTATAAATAAACCTCATGCAGTTCAGTTGAATTATTGCAAAATGAAGCTCCCAAATGAACCTTCTGCTGTGGCTGCGCATCGAGACACAAGCTACCACCGTACTGTTAGCATGTGTCTTTATAGGCTTCTGGCACCATCAACAGTATTCACCCATGTAAAAATACCCTGAATTAGTGAGTAGAACTATAAAGAGGTTTAGAAGGGTTAGCATTTTTGACTAACACAGCTTATCTTCAGTTCATTTTCAGACTGGTTTTAACTTTGCACTTTGTGAGGTCCCATCACAGCTCCTAAGTTTTTACTTTTGTGCTTTCAGCACTTTTTTTCCACTTCTTTGCCTTTTTCAGACCTAAATGTGTGTTGTCATTGTTATCTTATTTCCTGCCCACTGTTCTCCACCTGTGCCCAATTTCTCGACTTCTCTGTGTGTATGCAGCGTGCCTTCTCCTCTCTCTGTGCCAGATCGTCGTCATAGCGCGTGTCAAATGTTCCAGCGTCCTCTTCTGTCAGACTGCCTTGATCCTGCCCGTTCTCCTGCTTTTTGTGTCGCGCTGCGCCCACGATTTCTTTTACTGTCTCAGTCTGATCGTCTGTGTACTGAACCTTGCTCGCTTTGAATAAAGTCTAATTTTTTATTTTTTTTTTTTAAACGTGCACATGGTCTCCAGAGTCGTGCACTCCAGTGTACGCCAAAATGTTAAGGTTTTCATATTGCATTGTGTTACACTGTCAGATATTTTTATTTGTGAGTAAAGCGCGATCTAAAGGAGCCTTGTGAATAAAGTAGCAAGACGTCTAAAGAAACAGAAAACAAAAATGATCAAATAGTTACAGCAGTTTTCTGTTGCATTGCAATACATCACGCTGATGGTTGTGTTTGTGGTCAGAGACACTGTGAGGTCAGGAAATGAGGATTTTTTTTTTTTGTTTTTGTTCCGAAATCATTTAAAAGAGCTCTGAAATGTGTTCTGTGGTGAATACAGTGAGAATGCATCATGTTTATGTCTGAAAAATAGAAAAGTTTGACATCAGTCTAAAAACTGTTTCTCACGGGCATACACTTCTTTTGAAAGCTCACTTTGTGTCTAATTAGTTTTTCATTCCAACATGTTTTCTGTTCTGGATGTGGATCCAAGCGATAAAACAATATCTTATGTTAAAAACAGTGCAACGCCTGCTGCCAGCATTCATAACGTGTAGAGTAGCATAGACAACATAGGCTGAAAAACACACACACACACACACACACACTCAGAGTAATGACATTGAAATAGCTGCTTCTTAAACCTGATTTTGTCCTTTCACATAAAATCTGACTGAAGGTTTTGATCAATTCACTTATGGCCACTGGGGTTACCTTGCAGGATAATTGTTTGAGACTTACATAAACCATGTCAGTGGTAGCACTGCAGTCAAAATGCGTGTGTTGTTTCCATCTGCAGTGATTTACTTTTTGCAGCATGGCTCAGTTCTGGGACCTCCCTGCAGCATAAGGTATGGAGAGCAGCAGCAAGAGCCCAGCACGGAGCAGAGCAGGCATCGGTGACAGCAGATATGGAGCTAAGTCAGATTATAGCATCTGTGGAGGAGATGGGCTGGCAGTTGGAAAGTAGCTTCCAGTGAAAATTTTCAGCTGATGCAGGCTGGCTCTGAGAGCAGCCGATCAGCTGGGACAGCATGAGCTCAGCTTAACTTTGGGACCCGACTGAATTAACGCTATGCTAAATGTATTCTATGATTCTACAGTATGTACGGATAGAGTACATCTGTGGCAGTCGTGCACATGATTCGTAAATGCTATCACAAAGTTATTACTAAGTTAAATCATTGTGATGCATTTTTATTTGAAGGGACAGCAACTACAAAAGAGAGATATGCCCTCTAATGCTTCCTGTGGAGCTGCAAGACGACAGATATAATCTTAGCAATCTGCCAAGGGCACCTCTCTTACATTATTCACATTTTTTGTTGGGACCTCTTTTTGACTTAGAAGAAATACTGCAGTAGCCTCCTACAAATCTCTTTATCTGATGCCCTGTTACAAGTTACAGAAGAGCATCTTTATTGCCACGGGTGCACACGAAAGCTTTTTTTATTGTCAGTTGAAATAGAATTTCAATTTGAAAACTCTGTCACAATAATAACCTTTAGGTAAAAAAGAAAATAACGTTCTTTTAAGACCCCTCTGATGCTGTAGCTTCCCTGTGAGAGCGAGTGCACTGCAAAGCCACACCTGATGCATTTCTGAGGAAACTTTGACTCTTCTGGGCTCCATTTGATTGCTCAGGAATCACTAATGAGGGAGTTGGAGGTCACAGGGTTGGGATGGCGCCTCCGTGAGGTGTATATTCTGCCCTTAAACATAGTCAAAGTGAGTGCAAACCAGACAGCGAGTGTTTCTCTACATTTTTACAGCGAGAGGAAGGCTGGGGAAAAGACGAAGAGCAGTTTAAGGAAGCAAAAAAAAAGAAGGTTGTTTTAATCTTTTGATCCTTTCACCTCCCATCAGCTCCTGTATCAAACAAATTACCCAGAACGCACCCCTGCACACATCAGTCTCATTACCCATCTCGCTCTACTCAGAGACACTGGGTAAATAGCAGTGTCTGCAGGGAGACGAAGAACCAACAACATAATGAGAGTGCTGATGATGAGCTCTGCGCTGTGTGGATGCGTGCGTGTGTACATGCGGTTTAAGTGCTTTGCTTGGAATTTACTTGCTCAGATCAGGGCTTCGAATTAGCCCTGACTCAAGAGAGCTGCTACAGACTTGAGAAACACTGCAAAGAAATGTGACGGGCCGAAGCAAAAGCTGTAATTTATTCGGAACTTGTTTATCAGTTGCAATGGAAGCCATGTGGAGAAGTTGCATAAGAAATCCGAGCGGATTGAAATCTTGTATTTGATGGAAACCATCATCCCAGCAGCCTAAGCCTGGATTTAGCTGGTGGATTCCTGCATTACAGCGTCATATTTTTGACAGTGGAAGAGACACGAGGTATGTTTCGGATGTGACGGAGAAGCAAAGGGTGCAAAGTTTTAAAATGCCTCAGAAATGAACGAGGATTAGGTGATTTTCCTTCAGCCAAAGTCAATCAAATGTTTCCAAATATTCAGAAATTCACCTTTCTGTCCCTCTACCTGCAGCAACACCTGCCTTTTTAACAATCCAAACTATTGTCTATTGTTCACTCATACAAGCGAGCCATTGTCCATGCGACGCAGTAACAAGGGGATGTCGATGTCAGCACCAACAGTATGGCAACCGATCATTATGTCTGGCTGGTCAAAAGCGAAAGGTCAGAGGTCAGGGAACAGTCGCCGTGAAAGAGCCTCCTCTGTCAACACGTTTGTATATAGCAGGAAGGGTCAGAGCAGCCCCCATCAGTACCAACATCAGTTTGTCGTGCTGTGGTGAATTGTGCACATGGTAATCAAATGGAGAGAGATTAATAGAAATGGAATGATGATGATGGAAACGACATGTAGTGCACTTCATACACTGTTTCCTTAGCATTGCCATTTTACCCAGTACCAGTACCAGTCACCGTGGTCCTGAGCAAATGGGTCAAACCGGGCTGCATTCGTCGGTTTCACTAAAACTGGTCACGCAGCTCATAATACAGGTGCTTGCTTGACATTTTTCCAACCACAATCAAGACGTTTTCAGTGCCTAAACCAAAGGAAACAGCACGTGAAAGTGACGGAAGAAGCTACATTAAATGCAAAACTAAGCGCACGTTTGCACCAAATGTAGCTGAAAGCCAGTTTTCATCTGTAGTTCCTGAACAGCGGGGTCCTAATGATGTGATTGTGGTTGATTTAAACCTTTGTTCTACTGCCATCCCTTCCACCTCCTTTCTGTGTAGCCACTATAAAGGAAGCATTGGGAAACCTTGGTTACTGTACCTGATCTCAGGGATTTGATTACGTTGTGTATTTTGGTTTAGGTTCGTTTGTACTTGTTGCATAAGCCTGAGTTAATCACCTAGTGTTCAGACTGTGGCAAAGGAAAATCACCTTCTGCCTGAAGATTAGGAGGAAAGACTGAAAGGTAAATGAGCGCGCAGCAGCTCTCATACTCATCTGATTAAAATATTCATTTTCTCGTCTATTTCTGTATGTTTAATGCTAATTTGATTCGTTCAGTTTAATCGTGTACAGACAGCTTTGTCGATTACTTCCTTTCTAAAACTGCGGGCTGTAATTTGCTGCTGTCTTTCTCCGAAGGCTTCCCCTTCAGTTTTGGAAGCTGGCTGCACGGATTTGCTCCTACACAGCTGCCACAGGTGCTGGATGGAGACGGGGTCAGAAGTCTGTGAAAGCACGTTCGGTTCTTCCACACCAATCCCATTTCTTTACTTATCTGGGTTTGTGCTTAGGAGCACGGTTGTGATCCAGCTTTGTGCCTCTGTGTTGGTTTGCACAAAGCTGGAACCATACTTTTATCCTAAATATCATCATACACTATGTTGTAACATTTCCCCATAATTGGAACACTGGATCCAAGCCAGCAAAAATGCATTCCAAAAGGGGTGTGAACATATTTTGGATCCTATAATATACTTTCACAGAGTGGCATCAGCTCTTAAGAATATTATTTCTTACGGACAGCCATATCCATCAAACTACTGAGTGAAAGTAAGTGATGGCATAAAGCAGATCCCTGAGGACATGATTGAAATGTGTCTAACAACACTCAGAAGCCAAGGCCGGCTCTCCCTGCAGACCGAGAGGCGAACGGTGGAGAGCTGACGATAGTAAAGTGAGGGCAGAGCGCTGAAACTCAGGCTGAGGGAGGCAGACAGAGAGGGGAAGGGGGGAGAAGGAGGAGCCAAAGTGATAACCTTGTCTCTCGTTCATTGCTGTCTACTCAGTGATTTAATTTGGTTGTGCCGTCACACCTGAGCTAAAGCTCATCCATCACAGGTACCGCAAGATCCCTTCATCGCGCTTCCTCTCTCCAGCCACCCGTCCACGCCTCTCTTTCTCCATCTTTCTCTCTTGCTTCTCTTTTCTTTCAAGGCTCCGTCAGTAGCCCACCATCCCTCTCCACGCCTATCCTAAATATGCCGTCTCCGTGCCACTCTTTGAGTGACTGCCACCCCAGCCTCCTCTATGCCTCCACTCAGAACCAGTTGGTTCTCCTGAGGTTTATGATAATGCAATGCAATGATAATGGGTTGTTCCATCACCACAGCTTGCATGATATTTGAACACAATCCCTTTTGAAATGCTGACTTAAGGCTTTCTTAACTGCACAGCAAGTTGCACTGGCTACTACACTCAACACACGTGCAACGCAGCGCGATATTATGATCACAATTAGTGGGAGTGATCTTTGTTGGACTCATGCTGAAGAGTGGAGACATGCACGAAATGGCAGCTTAGAAATGAAATTTGTTCTTTTATTTGTATTACAGTGTGTGTTATCTCCACACAACACCAGCAGCAAAGCTAACAGGATGAATAAGGACTGATCAGGCCTGTGTCCCATGATGGTTTAGTGTGGACATTTAAGGCGACACAGGTTATATCTGCGCTAATGTCTGCGATACAACATAACTGTTAGGAAAAGACTAACAATCATGTCCATGTGATCTGGACATTGATCATCCTGACCTAATTTAACCCCTGTACATTTCAGTGATTGGACTGTTGGGTTTTCTCTGCAGTACTGTTGGCTCTTTACCTGCAATACAAAGCGCCTTGAGGCGACTGTTTCTGGTGAATTAGCGCTGTATAAATAAAAGGGAATTGAATTGAATTATCGACATGACAACATCACACAGTTGCTGCAGATTGGTCAGGTGCTCGTCCACAATCCACTGGACTGAGATCTGGTGACCGTGGAAGCCATTTGAGCACGGTGAACTCATTGTCATGTTCAAGAAAGCAGATGATTTGAGTCTTGTCACATGGCACGTTATCCTGCTGGAAGCAGCCGTCAAAGGATGGGTATACTGGGGTCTTACGGGGGTGGACATGGTCAGCAGCGATTCTCAGGGAGGCTGTGGTGTTTAAACGAGCAAGAAAATATCCCCACAAAGTGTAGCAGCAGTTTCCTGTTCTCAGTGTCAGGCATGGCGCACGGTGTGGTCTTCTGCTGCTGTAGCTTCACGTTTTGATGTGTTGTGCAGAGATGCTCTTCTGCATACCTGGGCTGTAATGAGTGGTTATTTGAATTGCCGTTGTCCTCCTCTCGGTCTGCCCATTCTCCTCTGCCCTCTGGCAGTAATAAGGTGTCACCCAGAGACACGTTACCCAAAGATTCTCTGTAAACCCTAGAGATGGGCGTGTGGGAACATTCCAGTAGATCAGCACTTTCAGAAATACTCATAACCGCCTGACTGGTACCAGCAACCTTCAAAGTCACTTACATCACCTTTCTTCCCCATTTTGGTGCTCGGTTTGAACTGCGGCAGCTCGTCTACATGGCTAAATGCATTAAGTCGCTGCCACTGCCATTAACTGGCAGTTGAACATATTGTGCTTATTTTAAGTTTGTCCAATTTTAAACAACTTCTTGTCCAACCTAACCAGCTTTTATTGCACTTGTCTGTGTGGTTTGTACATTTGTTGGAAACTGTTCAAGAGCAGCAGCTTCCAAGCAGATTGGCTTTTGACAGACTCAGAAGAGATATTTAGACACATGAAAAACTCACGTTTGTACACTAGCCATTTCAAACTTTTTCTTTTAAAGGAGTGCATAGCAGATTTTTTGCAGGTTTATTTAACACCTCTATGGTATTAGCTTTGAGGTCGGCCGCATTCCTCCCTGTATTTTTGCCAGCGCAGCATATTTACAGAAACTTTCTTCTCTCCAAGCGGAGCCCCTCTGGCAGATCCTTATGTTGTGCTAACACAGGTTCACCTGTGCACAAGTTTGGTACAGTCCGCAGAGGACCTGTCGGGTGTCCTGGTTCAGCCTGAGCCAAACTAATCAACACATCCTGTGGGAGACACAGGACCCCCCCGCTGCTGATGGACCACAGGAAGACCCAGCACACCTGAGCTCAGCCAAGTGAGCACCAGTCACACACTCATGTGCGCTGCATGGACACACTCAAGTGCATTCACACCAAATTATGGCTTTTTTGCAAACACTGCGCTGCCTGCTGGTGTACATGAGCACCCAGTGTCCTCAGAAATATACCAAAAATCTCATTTCTGCTGCTCATGGCTGAAAGGTCCTCACAGGCAGTGGAAGACCAGTGCTTATCTGTTTGCTGGCTTACTGTTTCTCACAACGGTACCATCAGTTTCTCAGTGGAACAGTTACTATGGCAATGGCTCGGCCTCACCAAAGTGGCTGGAGTGCTGCTGTGCGTGATGTTGAACGCTGAAAGTGTCCCCTAAGAAAACAGCAGCAAACACAGACACAGAACCACGTTATGCACACAGCGAGGTCTCCGCTCCCTCAGAGGACAGCAACGCTGATGGCATTCATTTCCAGCAGGCTTAACTAACATCTCACACTAACCTTCACTGAAGCCTTCCACTGAAAATGGCTTTACCTTACAGAAACTGCTCGTCAACACAGTGACTGTGAAATGTGATTGGCTCATGTTTCCCAGTCCAGCTGCTGATTGGCCATTTTGGCACAAGGGCGGGACAATTCACGGTTCCTTGAGTGCCGCGTCTCTTTCATGTCTTTGGTAATGCAAGTACGTGTGCACATGGAATCAGCACACACACACACACACTCTACATGTTATTTTTTTGAATGCATTCAGAATCCTCTTTTGAATTTTATTTCTGTGGCTGCAGTTTGATTATCAGAAGCATTCAGTTTTTCTCTTTTGAAGTTAGTGTTTGCAATCATTAAATATTCCAAAGAAAAATGAATACAGAGAAGAATAATATCAGCGATATTTTAATTTCCCATCTTTTCTGAATCAGGAAAAAGAGACATCACTTTAGAAATAGATTATACCTCTCTTTAAAAAAAAAAAGTCATGCAGCAGACATTTACTTCTTGCAAATAAAGAAACCACTAAAGAGTGATTGAGAGTTGACTTTAAGTAAAATCAGTGGGGTGTTTTGAGCTTAATGAAAAAGTCTGCATGCTGACATGCAGTGTTAATTTGCTGCTATTTAGCGGGTATCATATTAACTATGTTCGGGGTTGCTGACAGAAAAGCTGTTAACCCTGGCAACTTTGACCAGCACGGGAGGCAATTTAATGTTGTACTCAATTAATGTAGCGCCGTCAGTCGCCTATACCGCTAATTGTGAGGCACAGATGGAACAGTTGACATAGACGAGGTATGAATCTCTGCACGCATAGCGAGAAACCAGAGTTGATTTCCCATTTTGTGAATCATGGTTGTTCACATGCAACAAAGAACGATCTAAGCTACTGTTGTCTGCAATTAGTACACATAAGTGGACGGATGTCAGTGGAACAGGTAAAACAGTTCAAGTTATAACATTTATCTGGTTCTTTGTCCCAAGCTGTTTTTATAATTGCCAAACAGCTACAACAGCAGGCTGGTAAAATACAGTTGTGGTGAGACGTTTAGACTCATCACACTTCACAATTTTAGGAACTGAGAACCCACAGCAGCTCGGGTACGACATGGCAGAGCGTGCACAGCTTCAGAGTGGGCTCATCTGCGGTGCACAGTGGCTAAAAGTCATCCACACTGTGATAACTCAGTAACTGCAGAGCTCCGCACCTCCGCTGGCATTAACATCAGCACATTCAAATGTGGACCGGGGGCTTCATGGCATGTGTTTCCATGGCTGAGCTCTTCCTGCGGGTGTAATGTGTGGCATGTATTTATTTTGGTCCCTGTTGATCTGTACTCTATAAACACACCCCCCGACTTACTTAACTATCCGTGCATTGATCCCATCACGCCACGACGTGTAAAGAGTTCATTCAGCGCTGCGCCCGACACAACACAGGACCCGCAAGTGGGGCTTAAGTACGTGTATGCATGTGCATTTCTGCACGGTGGTGGCAGCAGCAGCATGCGTGTAGGGGACTGCGCTTGCATAGAAGTGTGTGTTTAAATAGAGCTGGCAGGTTACATGTTGCGCCGGCTGGCAGGACTGTGACCCGGTGGCCCCGAGGGGGAAAACGTTGGCAGGGAAAACTGTCTCCCTCCTCCCAGACTGCCTCATGTTTCTTAAAACAGCTCAATAAACAAAATACTGAAAAAATCTGCATTGCTGTCCATTTGGGATTCTGTTATTTAATAAGGAGCATGTTCAGTCAGCGCAATTGATTTCAAATAAAAAATGTGAAAAAACACTCCTCTTGTGTATTTTCTACCACGTAGGATATGACAGAACTGTCAGGGCAAAGGCACATGGGACTTTACTAATAATATGCTTCTGGACTTATAGCTAAAGCGACAGTTTGATCAAGAAAACAACAACAACAACCTCTATAAATATAGAGAAAAGAGACATCTTCAGCGGAGCACGCTGACTGAGGTCGTGCTGGTTTCCCGCCACGCTTCGCCACTCGCTTAAGCCGTGGCAATGGGATTTTGAGACCGGAATTAGACTCCGGTTTTCATCCAGAGGGAACTGTGGGATGTTTTATTAATAAAAAAATAAAAAAATAAATTCAGACATGTCTTTGCGTTCACTCATTTTTTTTTTTTGGAAGGTGAAGGTGAAGGTGAAGGGTGAGTTGAAAGAGCTGTTACAGAGACAAGGGTGGGGGGAAATTCTCATCTTCCAACCCTGCTGCTCCTCCCTCTCTTCTTTTCTCGTTCTTTTCCTCCCCTCTCGAGCTCTCTCACCCCCTGCCTTCTCCCCTTAGACGGGATAACCCGAGATAACCCCGCATCACCACATCAAAGACGAGATGAGAGGAAGATGGATAGAGGGGGGCGAGAGAGGACGAGGAGGAGCGGGCGAAACTCGGGGAGGTGGATCAACAAAGGTAGAGGTCAGAGGGAGAGACGGCGAAGAGGGAGAGCAGAAGTGTGGGGGTGGGGGGGGGGGGGGGCAGAAGAGGAAAACACCTGAGCAGCGTTG
>VUQK01030400.1:43222-56905 GCA_015106715.1 Bujurquina vittata
AAATTTTTTTTGGGCAAAAAAGTAAGTTGGGTGTTGGAGGGGGGGGGGGGTGACAAGGGTTCTTTTTTTTGGTGAAACTAAAAAGACGTACCACTATGAGCATTTTGGTTTTTTCCATGCTTAGCCTGGCATCTGCATGCGCTGACACACTCCAACGAACGCACTTCTGACTGGAGCAGCCTGGAATAGAACCACCAACCTTCCAATGAGCAGATGACCTGTTCTGCTATAAATCTAATAATAGGTATGAACAAAAGACAACCAGCATAAGGCTGCAGTGGTTAGCACTGCCGCCTCACAGCAAAAAGGTTCAGAGGCCAAATGCATGTTCTCCTGCTGCCTGTGTTGGTTCTCTGGCTTCTTCCCACAGTCCCAATACATGCATGTTAGATTAACTGGAGACTGCAAATTGTCCGCACACGCACACATACACAAACACACACACACACACGCACACACACAGCTGTCACTGGATAAGCGGTTAGGAAAATGGATTGATGGATGGATGGCTAAACAAAAGACAATGCGCGCAGTATTCACATATGCATTTTCATTTAGCACAGCTGGATGATTACATGAAAATGTGAAACAATAAAATGTATGAACAAGCGGTCAAAATACATCTGAAATTAAATATTTATGCAAAGAAAATGTTTTAAAAAGAGTGCATTTTTATGTGTTTGTTTATCTGGAGTCACTGTGATGTGATCCTTTACATGATCAAACAGCGGTTTTTTTTCACATTACTTTCTTATTTATTTGATCCAAATGTATATCGGTTACATTTATGACACAGTTGAGCACAGCTGACTGTAACTGTGCATATTTGGAGGATGCCCCGTGCGTAGCTTTCCAGCCTGGTCCTCTCGTGACGCGACCTCCTGTTTAACCACATCATTCCCTCCTTCTGGCGATCAATAACCCTTCATTCGTCCAGCCACGATTTTCCTGCTCTTTCTTTTTTCCTCCTCGAGTCAGTCAGTGTGTAAATATGTTGATGTGTGTATGCGTGAGTGCGTGCACTTCTATCATTAAGCCTAATGATTGACAATGTCCTCCTATGTCCACCTCCTCACTTCCTCCTCCTGTTCCTTCCTTTATTGACCCCTCCTGTCAGCGACCTGTCACTGGGACTTCCTCATGTCATCAATAGCAGGACTTTATCTAGATAGACAGTCACCCCCCCCCCGCCCGCTCATGTACCTTATGGCTTATCTGAGATACTGTAGCTGGCAGGGAGGTGAACTGAATGCGTGATAGTGAATGTGTGTTTATATATTTCTGGCTTTAAAAGGGCAAAGCATCCTCGTAGGCTAGAAAGGTGACAAAGATTAGTTTTGCTCCTCACTTCAAGGGCTTACATTCCCCACAGCGTTTGACTTTAAGCTTTAGAGAAAGGTTTCCCACACCATAAAAATTCACTTCTCACTCAAATAGTCGCAGTCGTACATCAAAGTACGCTAAAGAACGTGTATCACCAAAGATCGCCGTTTTTGTTGTATGGGGCATTAATAAGTTCCGATGCTGTATATGCATGTACATTTGACCTTTGCTATCAAAGTGAGGCTCAGTAACGAGAACTTTCCATTTCCATTAACTAGAAGGTTCATCAGGTGCCATCACTAACTACAGTCAGCCTCTTGCAGAGCGTGTTTATATAGCTGAAAGCAACAGCTGATGCAATATTTCATCATTACCTGCTTGTCATTCTTATAATGCAATCTATAAGAAATACTGCCATGCACATAGGTTATTCAGATGAGGATTTTAATGGCTCGTGCACTTGCCGTGCGTGCCAGTGTAGCATACTCCAAATGGCAGAGAGCTGAAGATGTTCCGGCACATAAAGTCCAATTATGTCATGTAGCTAAATCAATATATTCGAGGCTTACCTTCACATATTTAGCCGGTTTGTTAGATTTGCCATCTTAAAGCTGGAGATCCGCTCCTTTAAATTGTGCCGTCCGTGAAGGAAAAATCACTGCTAATGTTTAGAGGAAGCCATGACCTGAAATTAGAGGTTGGCACCAGACGCTGCATGCTTTAAAGGTGGCACAAGGCAAAGAGGTTACTGAGATCTGGGAATTAATGGGAAAAAACAAATAAAGTGTTGCGCACCTATAACCTGCCGTGGCGTTTAAAGAGTAGTGCCATTACATTAATGGGCGTATTTAAGATGTTTATTGGCTTAAAGACTAAAACTCCCGTATTCAGGTGACAAAAACTTTTCCTCTCATTTGCTTTCGTTGTACATTACTACAGATATATCATTTTAATTACTTTAAAACAATAAGAGCTGGAATGAAAGATGAACTGGAGAACCTTTAATGACAAATCAATCATCATTTTTCTGATAAAAATTACTTCACGCTCATTAGAAAAACGTCGTTTATTTTAACAAAGATGCTTTGAGTCCAAGACCATGTTGGGGCATTCTGCAGCAAGCCGACATGACTACAGAGACAAAGACGTACAGAAACTCAGGTTTCGTCATCAAAAATATCAGAGAAAAAAAGCGTTGCTGTGCCGGCCCATCCTTTAATGACAACTTGTGACATGCAGCCCCAAACACTACAGTCAGAATCAAAGGCAGGATTACAGTGCTATAAGGCACATCGCAGCTAGTTCCCAGTCAGTCCCTATCCACACAAGACTATTCCCAGTGCGTATGCATGAGAGCGTCTGATGTCGAGAGTGTCGGCTTTTGGGGTTCTTTCCGACAGTAGTTCTAAATCTCAGTGTCTGACACAAGCTCCGAGACTCTCTGTCGCTCCCTCCTTCCTCCCACTCTCCCCGGCGTCTCTTTCATCTGGGGTTTGGATTCTCTTGCTTTAGTGAAAAGAGAGCAAGAGAAGAGAAGATGATGGAGGAAAGGGAAAGGACAGGAAAAGAAAGAAGAACGTGAGAAAAGGTTAAGAGGCATTGCAAGGAGAATGGAGAGTGAAGGAGGGAGGGAGGGAATGACAGATGGGCCCAAAGAAGAGAGGGCTGCTGGGTTCAGCACTGCGGCAGGGCTGAGCATATGACGGCTTTGCAGCGGCTTCTCAGTGTGTGCACTTGTGCGCGTGCATCCTGCTTCTTTCACGTGAGCCTCTCTATGTGCTGGACTGCGTGCGCATGTCCGTGTGTGTCCTGGCTTCGGTTCAGGTGTGTGTGTGTTTGTGCGTTCGTGCGCGTGCTCATGTTCGTGTCTTGGCGTCATGCCAGTGTTTACCTAGGGGCCTTTTGTGTGTGTTCAAAGTAGCTGGAGGGACAGTTCTTCCACCTGTTATCCTCCCATTCTTCCACCTCTCCTCCCCAGCTCCTGTCATCCTTCTCTATATTGAGTTAACCAGTGATAAATCAGGGCTGCTGAGTGTGTGTGTGTGTGTGTGTGTTTGCGTTGGAGTTGCATGTTTGTTTTAGCTGCAGCACATGTTGGCTTAGCACTCAGGGAGGATTTCTCACCCATCTTAAATGCGCTGAAATCTGTTTACATGTGTTGCTGCACTCATTTCCTCATTGCTGTTTGTTTTCAGCTACATCACCTCTCCCAGTGATGATTTCCAGAAATTTGACACACATTACAGACTAAAATACAGCACAAACGTGTGGATATGGACTCAATGTTTTTCTTCTTTACGCCTCTTTTTTGCTCCGATCAAACCCCCACTTTCCCAGCGTGCCGTCGTTCCAGCTCCTTCTGATGGTAGTCCTCCTCCTGCCAGTCGTAACTCCTGCACTTCCTGTTTCGCTGGCTTTGGCTGTGATTGTCTGGAGCTGAGGTGAGAGGTCGCGAGGACCAGGTGCGCTGGAACTGGCGTCGACTGGTCCGCCTGTTCTGCTACCTTTGTCTCTCCCGCGGTTAATCTGGCACCGCGTAAGCACATTTTGTTCTATTGTTCTCTCCATGAATAAGGTGTTATGCTAAGCTGCTTTGTCTGTCTGCCACCATTTTATGAAATGATTTGAACCAGGCTTTGTTACCAATTTGAAGTGCTGTGCGTATCACAGACGGCACAAACTGTGCAGAAGCAGTTTAGGAGATACAGCAAAGTTGATATCGCTTCCCAATAAGCCACCCATTTTTTAAAGTGGTATTAATGACAGTACCAGGTCATAATGTGTTACTGGCCAGTTATAATCCTTCAATAAGGCCAACATTATTGCGAGGTTGTGAAAAAATACCTTCCTATTAATTAAGTCGTTTGTATTAGGCAGGTAAAACTGATCAGGTAGGATCAAAACAGTCTGTTGAATAACGTGTTGCGAAGGTCAAATGTTCCATTTATTATGTTTTTATGCCATATGCATTAAACTCTGTTATTGGATTGGCACCCATTGTTACTCATTGGGGAATGGACACAGCACCTTAGGGGGTTTCAGGTGTCTGGAACTTGGACTTTGGCCATTTTGAATCCTATGGGGGCACCACAGTGGGGTCAGATACCACAGATAGTTGGACTGGGATCTGGGGAGCGTGGAGACTGTGTTAAGGCCTTGGACTATAATTTTCTTTATGAGCATTTTTTGCTGCATGGTGGACACATTATCGTTTGGGCAGAGGCTGCTGCTCATAGGGAGTGCCTTTGCTACAGGTGGTGGGAGGTTCTTGGTCTGCAACAATGTGGGAGGTGGCATTATTGCACATGCTCCTTTGGCACATATCCCTCCCGACATGTGCCAAAGGAGCATGCGCAATAAGCGACATGCACTGTAATGAACTTCCCATCCCGTCCTTTTGCACATGCACCTTCAGTCTTCACAAAGGCTTTTGCACCTGAACCTTGCCACATAAAATTTCCAGCAGCGAGTATGAGCTTGGTGTCACAGATGTGATCAGTGATGATTTCTGCTTGTGTAAAGTCAGAACTTTGAGACGATTCAAGGAGGGAGACAGCGGTCAGCAGTCTTCTGAGAAATGGAATCGTGACTGTCACACATCATTTAAAGGGAGTCACGGGAGACGTTTACTTTCAAAAGCACGCGCTGCACAGTAGGGGTTTGGCTCAAAGGCATGCGGGACACACACATTCATAAACACATGCATCGTACTGTAGGCCTGCAACCTTGCGGAGCAATAAGATGAGCGTGCAGCATTGATCCACAGCTGGTTTGACTATGAAGTAAGAACCAGAGGGTTTAGGGCTTGTGTCTTGTCTTTAAACTACTGAGGTGGATCACAATGGGGCACAGAGTGCGATGACAGGCCAAGCAGAAAGGCCCCATAAAACCAGGCCAGGGGTTTAACGAGTGCTATGGGAACACCAGGGAAACACTGCATCAGTGTCAGGGGGAAGTTGATTTAACTTTGCATGTCATCTGGAGATGTGTTGTTGATGTACGAAAGGTTTTACAGGGTTTAGGGGGCGACGGGGAGCAAGGCAAGAGGAGGAGGCAGAAAGAAAAGCAGAAAGAGATAACATAAAGTCGACAGCAATACAGAGCGAAACGGAGGGAATCGCTGTGAGTCATTTGCAAAGGAAAGACCGCATGCGCTAACTTGTGGCCTGTGACATACCATTCATCTTAAGTCAAGAAGGACAGAGGGGGAGCAGCACCGGGAACCACAATATGATCGCTTTTCTCCTTCATTCAATCTGGGCAGTCATCCTGTCTCTACTCCCTGGTTTCACGTCATGTGTTTGGGTTTCAGCAGATGTGCATGATGTTCCTGTATCTGCAGTAGCATGCTCCAAACTGCGCGTGTACTTCTGTACCTGGTACTGTGGCCCAAAGCACGTGCTGAACAGTGTGTAAATGCCAGGCCATGCTGAGCCTCAGGGCAAACAGGCCGCATAGGGTTTAGAAATGTTTCCTCTGCACGCTATTTCAGAACACACCAACCTCTGCTGCTGCAGTCTAGGTACAAACAATCACTCTCGCACACAGACGCACACATCAAGGACAGGCATGTGGCATTATAAAGTGACAAATCTACAATTAGGCCCCGCAGACCTCTTTTCTCACATTGAACTACCAGTGGCTGAATTCTAGTAGCCTGCACTTAAAGGGGAAGTCTGGTAATGATCTATATTTTATCATTTTCATCAAACCACACAAAAAAACAACACATCTACAGTAAGTGGCCCTACACAAAAGTGTTGTGTGTATATCCAACAAATACTAAATACTAAACCTGCAGTTCCTGGGGTGGCCTCTTGATGCGAGCCAATCCCCATTAACTACCATTTGAAATTCCCAGCTCATGGAAATGTCTGACAAAGGAGTTTGCTAGTGTTGGCTGATAATCCCATTGGTCACCATACAGGATTTATTTTAGGTAGAAAATGTCAGAAAATTGATATTACAGCACAATAGAAAGTGATTTAAAGAATTGTGTGTGCGGTGACCAAAGGGGAAAACTTAAAGTTTCAAAGAAACCCGGCACGGTAGCAACCAAAGTGATAACATTGGAGTCTAAAAGCAATGGATAATGTCAGATTGGCTACATCCTTTTTCATAGCCTATGGCGTCCAAGGCCTGATGCAACCTATGTGCTCTCTGCACATAGAGCTCAAGTGTTGTCCAGAAGCCATTAGAAATGCTGAAATGAGCCCAAATGTGCCACTGGGTGATGTGCTCCTGTATGGCTACTCACTTATCATCTCTAGTTATGATTACTATGAGCTATACTTTTCCTCAAACTAAAGTTGAGGGGCGACTGTTTTTCATGGCCACCCCTCAGGAGATCTCAAGTACATCACAGAGACAAAAGTGCAAGCTGGCAGACTGAGACTTCCAGGGAGCAATTCACAAAAGACTGTCATGCCTGAATCATTGCATTGCTGCCCAAGGAGAGGACTTTGAAGAAGGGAACAGTCAAATTGAAGTTGGGTTTGGTTTAAACCTTATGGGCAGATATGTGGAAATATTATGATCACACCTTGTATAGCACTGTGATACAAAGTGAAAAGTCAGCTCTTAGGAACCAAGGCCCGATCCATTTTCAGATTTTTCGTTAAGCTCACATTAGTGGCACACTTCTCTAGTCTAAGAGCCCAATTAATATAAAACCCAAGTAGAGCCAAACATAAAGTAGCTTTGGTCACTTTTTATTTTAACATAACATACAATCTTTAGGATTATTTTCCTCTTCTTTTGAACCACAGCTGCTTGTTAACTAATCATCATGCATCATCGTGCTGCTGGTCCGCGCAGGTCAAGCTGCATTTTGGGGTTAATTGTATTTAGATAAGGTTGACTGAGATCAGGTCCCTTTAGGTACACAGTCTAATCATCGGTTTTGAACCTGATCCAACATTTTCAATCCGTGAAGCCCTCGACCACGGATACGTCGTAAATCCCAAGCAACTGTGCCGTTTCCTTGTCTTAAAACCTCCAGAAGCCCGCCGTGTTAGACAGTGAGAGTGTTTTTTTTATATGGAAATATAGTATCAGTGGGTTTATCTGAAATGCATGCGTATAATCGTACGTTGTTCTCAGTGGAACACAAAACATTATACCATTGAATTTGAATTGAATAAAAAAATCCTAATGTAGGTAAACCTTTCAAGGACCCCTAATTTGAGATGTGCTGAAACATCTCATTCCCTTCCTGTATCAGCAGCATCCTCTAACTCTGCAGTTGTCAGCTCCCTGTAATGTTTCACTCGCCTGTTCCACTTAACCTGTCTCAATTAATCCAGGAAGTCCCACTGAGATAAAGGATCTGCCCCATCTCTGCATCCAATTGTCACTCTCCTGACGAATCCACTCACCTGGTTGGCTAGATTGCAATCAGTGGGGGTTGATTGAAAGGCAAGGACACAAAAGGACAAAGACAAAATCACTTAGGCAGCCTATTAGGCCTGGAATGGCTTGCCCATTCGCAACAATACAGTAGGCACTGATAATCTGCTGCTGATAAGGAGGAGGAGGAAAGTTTGCTGGCCTCAGGGGGGCTGTCAAAAGGTGCGTGCGCGCGAGAAGAAGTGTAGCGCTGCTCCACAGATAATAAGCGTCCGTATGGAAGCAAATTATGGCCAAAGTGATTTGAATCTTCGCAGCTAAATGTCTTATTATGAAACTGAGTTGTTCTTAGTGAGAACTTTACTGCAAACATCTATCGGATTTATTTCTTTTATTTATGTGCTGAAGTTTGTGGGCCCTGTGGGTGTGAAATAGCGTGCCCACATTTCCCTGCTCTAATTATGGTCTTGGCCCTTGTTTCACAATCAGTATGGCACTTGGATTACCATAATACCACCAGATTCCCATACTCTACAATACGGTGACTTTAGCCAAAACCTGAGTCGCTTAAAGCCCACAGAGCCTGAGTAGAAGTCATGGATTATGCTCTGGCCACAAAGTCCCTTATTTTAGAGGAGAGGTCAGGAATGTTCTTCATCACTAACACCCTCGTAATCCGACATATACTGTATGCGAGCATTTGCGGGTGTTTTGAGTTGGAAAGAGGGCGCGGACGGCTTGTGTATGGATCAACAGTCAGGTGGAGGTCAACTGGCTCTGTTAACAGATGGACTGACACGCTGATTGGTTCAGTGTGTTTGTGTGTGTGTGCCTGGAGGAGGGGATGTGCGTTTGTGTGAGAAGGGGAAGCTCCCGGCTTCTTAGGTGATGTTTTTATTAACAAAGATGCACCCACAGTGGGAACTATTTCCTTGCTATGACACAAAGTAAAATTTTAGCACACTCCCCGATTTCTCCATGTGGATTGCTGATGTTTTAGGGTGACAGGAGGAGACAGTACGTGAGTGCAGAGAGGAGGCGTCTTGCTCATTAGCAAATGTACCGTAGTGTGTGGCATTCAGACCTGCGGGGATTGGTTTGCTTTTGCAGACGTGCCTTTTGTGAGAGGTTAAATCCACTGCTGTCTAATGACGCTTTCATGTTGTCTGCCTCTTCATCTCCCTCCCCGTCCCTGGCTTCATCCCTCTCTAATAAAGAGAATGGCGCAATATGCATCAGACATCAAACAACATCAAAGCTCGCGTACTGTTTACCTCCGACGCTTTCGCTCCTTCGTGCTCTCGCGCTCCTTTTTAGAGTTTTTTGCGCACACATTACCTGTCTGCAGACGCCGTTTGATGTGGAGCATCGGCAAATAGTGCGTGTGTGCCTTAGTAGGGACACACTGTGGCATTGTCCATGTCTAACAGGCAAATCAGACTACAAGTCACCACTGCAAGTGCATTTTCCACACTCGCAGTGCACCTATATGAGGGTGTCTTTGTAATGCGATTGAGGAGAGGCAGAGAAAAAACCTGGTTTTCTCAGTCAGCCCACCAGCTTTGGTTTATAGCTCAGGCTGATTTGATGTTCTATCATTTCTGTCTGGCAGCATCAGTATTACCACCAAACAGAGGTAGGGTATGTTCCCTCTGGATGAGTCCACCTGCAGGCAGGCTACATGTAATTTAAAAGATTAGGATGTCGAATGCTGTTTGATCTTGCATTAGACTGGGCAGCATGCTCCGTGTGTGTGTGTGTGTGTGTGTGGCAAACAGGGCTATAAATTTATCACCTGTGACAAATCCATCTTTCTTCACCTTGCCAATTTTGCTCTGGGACATTTTGAATTTTTAAAATAGCGCACAGAGATAAACTCATTGCATTGTGCTTAAAATGTGTGTCAGGCAGCCAAACAATTAAAAATTGCCTCCAGGTGCCCTTTGGAAATAGCTGAATTCGAGGGTAAACACTGATACAAACATAGCAACCGCAAGAATGTTCCACGGCACTGTACTGGATCCAAATGAAAAGTGTGGGGTTGTGCTGACTCTTGAACGTACTGCTGATTTTATGAGGTATTCAAACTGTGTTCAGGCAAGACCAGTAAGCAAAGCTCAAATCACAGGTGCTTCAAGCTGCTAATAGCAACATGCTGATATCCTCACACTGGCATTAGCGTGGGGCAGATGTACAGTTCAGGAGGTGGAAGAGATCGTTCACTGTTCAGGATATATTGTTTCCATCCCCACTCACCCAGTCAAAAAGTGTCCTCAGGCAGCACACTGAACCCAAAAGGCACTGTGGTACCCTGAACCTTTAATGCGTCACGAGTGGTTGTGAAAACCCTACATGAATGGGTAATTGTGGCTTTGAGGGAACTAAAAAAAGAAAAACCTCACTGCGCACTCCATTTAAGCAAAAAGTTTTAACATTAGAGCAGAAACTCTAACTGCAGCTGAGAGGAAGTCTTTTCTTTTGAAGGTTTTCATTCATTAAACAAAGTGAAATTCTGACCTGAATGTGGTGATGCACAAACAATTACGGGATCAGGAAAGTTTGACATGTTCATCTAAATGATTTGTGTACCAAATTTCATTTAACAAAAAAAAAAAAAACCAAGCTGTCAGGAGACGGGACTGTTAATGTTTGCACAAATTTCCTAGAAATACACTCGCAGATTAGCAAGATTAGAAGTGTAAAAAATCTGGATTCTACTCTTCCAAGCTTAGGCTCACAACAGAGGACTGTCAGGAACCGCCACAGGAACTCGGCGATATTTGAAGAACAGATTTAGCAAATTGACAGGAATGAGAAATGTGGGCATAAATGCATGCCGCCAGTAATTAACAGCTTCATTTGCTGAAATATGTCCTCACCGACGAGTTGGTCATTTTTGGAAAGTCTTTCATTTTTAACATGGGCAGGAACGTCAGGTGATGTGATGGTTAGCACTGCCGGCTAACTACAAGAAGCTCCTTGATGTGTTAATTGACGATTCTAAATTGGATTCAGGTGTGAATGGCTGATTGTCTGCCTCTCTGTGTTAAACCTGCAACAGAAAGGTACACTCTGGACAGGTCAGCGCACTTCTCACCCACTAACAGATGGGATAGGATGCAGCCCAAATTGGATAAGTGGGGGGAAAAAAAAAAGGATGGCTGGATGGCAATTCAGTTTAAGTGTACAAACATCATGGATAGAGCAGTTATTAAATTTCGTACTGCAGTCTGAGAAATTAAAGTACCTTATTGTACCAACCTAATACCCAAAAAGCTGGGACCCTGTGCACCTGTGGAAGTGCAACAGCTTGCCCGCGGGGGCACTACACTCTAAAGTTCAGCCTTGTACCCTTCACAGGTGTAACCTTGAACCTCTGGGGGCAGATTTATACCTTTTAAGAAAGATCACAAACTGCATGAAACTCCTAAGTTGCAACCACTTATGTCACGTCACAAAGGGCACGGATCATAATTTCATTTGTTGATGTCATATACATGATGAACTACAATTCTGGCACACAGCGCTTGATTTTAATAGAAACACGTGTGTGCTGATAACCAATGAGTGGCAGCCAGTTTAGCTGCATTAAGCATGCCTTTATTTCATTTCTTATGGGCAGCAAACCTAGTGCGCAACATCTGGTCAGCAGTTATACTAAAGCTCACGCATATTTGGGCGCGCTAGGTTTGATTACAGTGGCTAATCAATGTCAGACTGCACAACAGTGGCTGGAGCTACTTCACAAAATTCCAGCATCAAGGAACACCAGATCCTTGGAAGAAAAGGCTCATTCCACCTCCAGTTTCAGCTTCTCATCAGTTAGCCATGAGCGCGGCACATGTAGTGACGTGGGTAAACAAATGCTCACTTTTTGGACTAATGTTTCCAAGCTTCCACTTTCAGACCGCTGTCCTGCTACTGCAGACCCCTACAGTCTTAGTAGTAACCAAAAAGGTCTTGACGATCCCTCGGTGTTGTGACAAGGAGGCTATTGAGGGGTTAGACTGGGGTCAGTCAGTGAATGGAAATGTATGAGCTCGGATGTCTCTGGCTGACTGATGAGGGATTTTGAAGGTGTGTGAGATCAAAGAGTGTCAAGGATGTTGTCAGGAGTTCAGCATTGACAAAGACGTGTGTGTGTGCGTGTGTGCGTGATTGTGATGAAGTGAGGTGTCCCGCCCTCCTCCGAGGGCCTGTAACTCTAGGTTTTCATCAATCACTCCCTCCCCTTCCTCTTTGCTCTCCTCTCACTCCTTTAATTCTCCCTGCCACATATCTCACCAACCAGCTGTCTCTTTACTTGTTCTTTTCTCGAGTCGCCTCTTCTCTGTCTATGCCCTCTAACACTCCTTATAAGCTTCTTCATGTTTCTGTCTGTCCTCCTCTTCCTTTCAGCTCTTTCTCTTTATCGCTGCCTCCCTGTCTCTCCCTTCACGCTTGTCCTCGTCACCTTATACTTGAGCTCCAGGTGAGTCCGGTTGTGGTGGCATAGTGAGTACAGTGCGCTGCCAAGGCGTCCCCCCGCAGCCATGATTTATGAGCGCTTTTACAGCAGGTATGTTTGCCTAACAATCACCTATCAAGGAGAAGTCCCTCCTCCCAGCTCCTCATTTCCTTATGGACTTTTCACAGACCCCAACTGTCATCTCCAATGACCGCCTTTTAAAGAAGAGTCCAAATAACAGCTTGTAGCACATCGCTCAAGTGTGCAACTGCGAGCCAAACATCCTACAAATTCATTCATGTGACGGATTCAGGACACTTGGAGGGTTTGTGTATGCTCGCCCTGTTTGAAAAATTCCTGTTAACCTTTAAAGTTACTTATTTTTGTTCACTGGGGTCCCCTCTTGTGAACATATGCTGTGTGATATTTGAGTAATAACTAGACACAGGCGGCTGTTTTCATATATACAGCCTAGAGATGGATGCCTGCTCTTTATTATGTCTCCATGAAGCCGATACAGGGGGCCAATCAGTATAAATTGTGCATGTGTGCAAAGAGATGCTATATCAAAATCAGTCTTCCTCCCTGCATTCTTGTTTATCTTTGCATTTCGACCTCCGTCTGAACTGCTCACGAGGGCAAATTTCGCCCGCTGCACGTAGCGAAACACAAATGAGTTTTCCCTACACCCTCAGCATGAGCTAACTACTGCGCATTAGTAAGAAAAGTTGTCCTGCTGAGTTCCCTTGCTAGCCTGGAACAAAATGCTGGCAGGGGAGGTTGAAAGAACTTCAGTGTAACGTTAGAACCGGCATCGGGCCTAGAACTGTTTTTCATTTGCATCGTTGAGTGAAGTGCGAGGCAAGCGAGGGGACGGAAAAGGAAGAGGAAGAAAGGGAGGATGAAGATGAAGAGATGTTTTGAAGGATGTTGTTTGGGGGAAAGAGATGTAAGGATATGGCGGTATCCTCCAGAGAGGTGTTTGCTAGCTCGTAGGCATCCTTGGCTCTTGAAGCGCCGATAGACATGTGCTTCATAGCACATTTAGCAGCATGTTGATGTAAGTCCAACAGCACTCACAGACTGCCAAACAGGTGGGGAGAGGCGAGCAAGGTATAAAACTGTAAGACTTTCTGAAATCTAAAGTTTCCAAACTGCGTCTGATTTGCTATTTGCATGTGCAAATGCGTGTTACGCCTAGGTGCCGTATGTCAAGGAATCCTTCCCATGTGCACTGAGGCTGTGCTCACTCAGCACACCTTCATGTCCGCTTCCACATGCTGCTCATGTCAGGTTCTGATAGCTGCTTATATCCATTTGGTTGTAACTCCTATCTTATTTCAGTGCAAACTGGCAGAGCAGAAAAACCCACGCTCGAGAAGAAGTAACAAAAGGCATCACATCTGTTCTCAGACTGTAACTTCTTCTTGTTTCCAGCGCATTTCAGGTGTGAAACTGAGCTAATCTACTTAGATTTCTTTCATTGTTGGGTAAAAAATACAAACATTTCTTTGTCTCTTGTTATTTCTGTTCTTTTCTTTTTTTTTTTTTGCTGTTCAAGCTGA